>BQXS01002465.1:0-12342 GCA_024181965.1 Aduncisulcus paluster
GGGAAACAAGGTAGTTAAGGTCACCGTAGGAAGGAGTGGTGAGCTTGAGAGTACGGAAACAGATGTCGTACAAGGCCTCGTTGTCGATACAGTAGGTCATCTCAGAGTTCTCAACCAACTGGTGGATGGAGAGGGTAGCGTTGTAAGGCTCAACAACGACATCAGACACCTTGGGGGAGGGAACGACAGAGTAGGAGCTCATGACACGGTCGGGGTATTCCTCACGGATCTTGGCCATAAGAAGGGTACCCATACCGGAACCAGTACCTCCTCCGAGAGAGTGGCAGAGTTGGAAACCTTGGAGGCAATCACAGCTCTCAGCTTCCTTACGGATAACATCGAGGACGGCATCAACGAGCTCAGCACCTTCAGTGTAGTGACCCTTGGCCCAGTTGTTACCAGCTCCAGTCTGACCGAAGACGAAGTTGTCAGGACGGAAAAGTTGACCGAAAGGACCAGCACGAACAGAGTCCATGGTTCCGGGCTCAAGATCAACAAGAACGGCACGGGGAACGTAACGACCACCAGTGGCCTCGTTGTAGTAAACGTTGATACGCTCAAGTTGGAGATCAGAGTCACCATCGTAGGCACCAGCGGGGTCGACACCATGTTCGTCGGAAATAACTTCCCAGAACTTGGCACCAATCTGGTTACCACATTGACCGGCTTGGATGTGAACGATTTCTCTCATCTAAGAACAATAAAAATATTAATAAGTCACATATTTGACCTAAAATGTGGCAAATATTGCTAAATATTGTAAGAAAACATACTTTTTATCCTTGTTACGAATAGAATGTAAACAAAACTAAAAAATTCAAAAAAAACAAAATCTTCTTGAAATTTTGATGCTTTTGACTTGTAAAAATCAATATTCCAGACTAAATAAAGCATGTCTAACAATTAATAATTATAAAATATAATTAATTTTTAATTTTGCTTTGCTGTCAACTACGTAGGTTGTTTTTCTCATGTATACACGGAATTAGTATCCATGAAAACAAGAGGAAATGGAACAATTCGGAAAATTAACCCAAATCCATCGGCTTTAAAAGAATTTCCATCTGTTTCTCCCCTAGCTTCCTCTCCATCCTCTTTAAAAAGAGAATCTCTCAAAAAATCAATGAATATAACGGAATTATCAAAAAAATCTTCTCGTTACAAAAACATTTCTACAAAAAAACAACCATATTCCGTGACTCCTCTCAAAGTAATTCGATCTTCCCAATTTGTGGATCAACCTCGGGTCATCCAAAGTTTATCCCAGCATATTTCAACGCGAAAACAATACCAAATGACCCATGATATTCCGCCATCCGTATCTGGGCTTTATTACGACCTTAAATATGGGAGTGGAAAAGAACTTTGGTGTCGGATCCGTGAGGTCAGTCCACAATTCCAAAAAGTGCAACAAAGACAATTAAAGGAGATGCTAATGCTCAAACAAAAACGATCACAGACTCAATCACAATCATGTTATCAGCTTCTCAAACTTTCAACTTTGGGAATCCCAACCACCAAAGAAGAAACCAGTTCATTAGCTAAAACTCGTAAAAGGGATAAAAAACGATGTCCTGAAAGTCTTTTATTTCGTAAACGGCGAGAAAAGGGGCCATCTCACTCAATATTACAATATCCATTATCTACACCTTTTTTACCGGCAGAGCTTCAAATTACCAGTCGTCCGATCGATCTTTCGCCGTCTCGTCCTCTAACCACTGTTTCTAGCAGCACATCTTCCAGTTCTTCTCACGATTATCTTGTTCAATCGTCTTTCCCGAAGTCCATAGAAGAGCCTGGAAAGACCTCTTCTTCTCAAAAACTTTTGTCTAAACTTCCGTCGACACAATTTATTGATCTTTGGCCAGAGTCTCATTCAGAGGAGGATAAATATGCATCATCTTCAGACAATTCATCTTTTTCAATTGATCTCGATCAAAAACATGTTGACTCTCCAAGCCATGATAAAGAAAAACGGTCAACCAACGTTTCAATACAACCAAAAAGTATTACTTTCTTGCAAAGTGAAGAAAAGAGAATTTTTATTGAGAGTCGCCAAGAAGAAGAAGAAGAAGAAGAGAAGAGAGAGAGACGGGGCCAATATGTTGAATATGACATCCATGGAAGAGACATTGATGATAAATTTGAACCTAAAGAAGGACAAGAACCCTTGGAGAGTCTTGACGAAAGTGAACCTCAAATTATCGACCAAAGTGAAAGCGAAGAAAAATTGAGTGATTTAAATCATCCAAAATTTGAATCATCTGTTTCTTCTCAAGAGCTATTTATAGATATTAATGAATTTTCTAAACATATTTCAACTATTGACCATGAACAAGATCATATTTCAGACCAAGATGATTCTCTGTCGCATCATCGAATATCTATTATTATTGGACCTGATCCAAAAATAGATCACAAAGAATCACTTACTTCTGGAAAAAGCGCAACCATTTTTGAATCTCCTTCCGCTATAAAAATGCCTATTTGTATCGAGAAAACTCCAATGGTCGACTCTTCGCCCAAATTTGAATCTCGAATGAAAGAATTTTCGATAAAATCAGATTCTTTAAGAAATGATTGTGATCCTATTCTTGCTTCAGATCCCATTGAGAGAATTGCCCATGATATGAGAGAAAAAACCGATTGTGTTTCGATAAATTCTCATCTAGATTATGTTAGTGGTTGGAAAACTGAATTAACAGCCACAAAACGATCTGATGATCATCTAGATTCACTTTTGAGGGATCAAAACAAAAGATTGCGGGAAAATGGTCACAAAGCTGGAATTTTCTCACAATCGATTCGTACTTCTCGAAACCATTGTAAAAAATTATTGTAATAATATTTTGTGATTTAATATCTCTTTATCTTATCATCTTTTTTGAATACAACCTGATCCTGAGGATTCATCCATCAATACACAGTATTCCATTAAATAGTCTGAGTCTCAATGAGTCATTAATCCAATTAAATGTAAATATAATGTATTAAGTTGTTTTACTCTGTGTGAATTGAACCACCGTGGTTGAACTAGACTTGTAAAATTGTTACAAGTTGGCTGTTTGTTGAAATGACACAAATATAACTTATCATTTAATATAACTTTCTTATGATGATCATATATTAGAATGGGCATCACTGTTCAACGGCATGGCAGAACGGCATGGCCAATAAGGCCGTGAAGATGTTTCGTCTTTGATTGAGTGACCTTCTTTTGAGGTGATTCTGACTAGTACAGACTTTGATCACCATCACCACCATGATTTTCTCAACTTTAATTCTTGCCATAATTTCCACTCAAGGGTACCAAGAGTTAACAGCAAAAGTAATAAATTTTAAAGAACTATGACCATCTGAACAATGTCATGGAAGGAGGATGGGTGTTTAAGTTAAGCAAGGTCGTAGATCCAGGAAACTGCTAATAACCAGAGTTTTGAACCCATCCACAACATATAAGACGAAAACAAGAAATTATTTATGAAAATAGCAGTGTGTTATGTTTCATTTACAGGAAATACGCAATATGTCGCTCATTCCATCAAATCTTTGCTTGAAGAACGTCACCACTCTGTTGACCTTATTTTAATGAATTGTGCCCTAAAATCTACTGCTGAAGCTAAATTGTTTTCCTCTGGACAATACGATGGCATTTATTTCGGATCTCCTACTTGGGCATGGAGAACTCCTTCGATCTTTTCGAGAATTCTCAATCATCCAGACATAATTCCAGATATTTCTGGTGTCCCATGCGTATTTTTTGCAACAAGTCAATCAAGTAGTTGCATTATAACTTATGAATGTGCCCCAATGCTCGAAAAGAAAGGAGCTATAGTTGTTGATTATTTCCTCACTAACGCCCCTTTTATGATGGGTAAACCATCAAAATTTGAGAAGAAAAAAGGCCATTGGGCAATGGATAAGCGGGGTCCTATGGAAACTTCCATCATTTCTTCAATTACAAAAATTGTTTCTAAAACTCCGATTCCTGCAAAATTACGAAAGAAACCAGGAGTTGTTGTTCGTTTAGGAGCTAAAATACCAGATAAAACCGTTTCCAAGATGTTTCATATGCCTCCTATTATTGAATCTGATTTGTGTATTGGATGTGGGTTATGTGTGAAGAAATGTCCCGTAGATGTTCTTCAATTGGTTACTCGTGATCTTTCTGACGAGGAAGAGATTGTTTCAACCATTTCTTCTTCAAAATCACGAACAGATAAGATTGTGAAAGTTGTCAACAACGATGCTTGTATTGGATGTTTTTCTTGTCAGTTGGTGTGTCCAAAGCATGCCATTCATAACAAAAAGAGAACTCAAATCCATAAATTCACAAAAGAAATGTTGACTTCAGCAGGGAAGACAGGTTATTATAAATAAATAAAATTTGTTCATAAATAGGTCATTCTTTCACTTATCTATTAAATCTAACGAACGTATTTTAGAATTAAAACATCTTTTTGGTTTATTTCCATTATTAAATAATGATTATTTAAACTTTTAAATAAAGCCAGAATTTGACATTGCTGAGAAAGTGTCTGTCAACCCTTACACAAATATCTATTCCTCTCCTTCTTCTTCCTCTTCATCTTCTTCTTCTTCTTCATACTCTTCGACTTCATACTCCACCTCATATTCAACTTCTCCTTGGTTGGAATTCATCCATTCAACAAAAGGAAGAGCGTATTGGACACAAACTCCATGATGCTCCTCTCCAAGGAAGAATGGACCTTCTTTGGACTCGGACCACACCTTAAGACCATCGTATTCAAGAGCACCGCATTCATACAATTGTTGGAAAAATCCACTGAGAGATCCTTTCGAGGCAAGCAGTTCTGAATGACGATGGACAAGAATTTCACAACATCTAAGCATCAGAGCTTGATCAAGAGGTTTGTCTGACAATAACTCACCAAGGATTGGCAAATGAGTGGTCTTCCGGATGTCTTCTGAGGATGTGAAGGAAGCAGCGATTAGACATGGGATTCTCTCTCTCTTTTTAAGGATTCCTTCCTCGCGGAACTCATGTAACATGGTACTAATTGTTGAGGCGTCTTTTGAATCGAGGAGAGCCTTCGAAATCTCCTCAACAGGATCAACGACCTTCATACTAGACTTATCTTTTCCCTTCTTCCGCTTATGGGACTCTGTCTTGCCGCTGCTCCTTAACTGTTTCTCAATAATAGCAACAATACGATGGGCACCAGTAAAAATGTCATTATAACCACAAGCTTTGCAATGGCATTCTGTCTTGTCTCCGTCGGGTACAAAAACAGTTTCTGGAAGTCCACATTTTGGACACATAACATAATGATCAATAAAAACTTTCAGATGAGCATTCAAATCCTTCAAGGAATGAACACCAGCAATTCGAGCAAATCCAGTTGTTTTATCGTATTTAGTGTAAGAACCAACCTCAAATCCAAACCATTTTGTGACAACTGTTGTGAAAAAAGAAGCATAGAAGAAGAAAAATTAGCTATCCAAAGAAAAACAGGGAAAACAAAAATAATAAACAAAAAACTGGGTAATATGAACATACTTTCAGTTGGACGGTTTAACGCTGTTGCCAAATCTCTCATATTTTCAATAATAGTTCTAATACCATTTCCTCTTCCTTCCTTTCTAAGAGCCATTTCTGGCATCCTATAACGGTATCCTGGCGTGGAAGAAAAGTCAATATTAATTAATTTTGGTCCCATATCGCGAACTACTTCGAGACTTCTCGACAAAAACAGTGATTTGATTTTCTGATTCCATATTTGCTCAAATGTGATGAACTTGAAATAAAAGAAATACGATTTAGTATTTATCTCAACCATTCATCCGATTTTGATACATTCTATATAATTGTCCTTTCTATTTTTGGAAAAGTACCCATCAATCAGCTTTGTAGCGATAATTCACAAACGATAATATGGCTACGCATATATTTGGAGGAAGTATAACCAAATTTAATGGCTTCTTGCCCAAAAATGAATTTGTTTCTCTTTCTCGAGATGGTTTAGTGATCGCTGATGTCAGAGCTACTAAAATCCGAAAAGTCATATCCATACCAAAGAAATTTTTATCCAATATTATTGATGGAGCTCTTATTTCAGAATCTACCCATATTGTATTAATATCTCATTCTGAGCTCCGTATATTTCATATTCCATCGGGAAAAGAGGTGTATAAAATTAGAACTAAGAAATATTCTGTTGAAAAAATTGTTAATAATGCATATTCATCAAGTTTTATTGTTGCTACCTCTTCAACCAGACACCGAAAGATTGTTTTGTTTCGATTTGATTATTCATCCTCTGACAAAACATTAAATATTTCTAATCCGATTCCTTTTGTATCGTACATTGTGTCTTCTCGTTCAAATGCTATATTATCCCTTGCGTCTTGCCCCGATAATTCAGTTCTTCTAACTCATGGAAATATTGTTTCCACCATTCCTTTGTCAGCTTCTAGCCTTCAAACTGGTGTTATCATGGCTGATATGGATCCAACTCTATTTTATTCCTCTTCTTCCATTACTTGCTGCTGTTCCTCCCCGTCCTTGCATTCACAGATAAGTGGAAATGGATGTAAAAATGCTATTGGGCTAACAAGTGGTGAAATTCTTCTCTTTTCTTCCCATTCGTCTCTTTCTCGCGTTGGGAGTTCACGTCTACTTCCAATGACAGCTGTGGAGGATATTTCTGAAGGATGGGACAGTTCAGGGTGTAAAAAACACGATATTAAACAATATGACACTGTCCATGTCCACACTAACGTTTATTCTCATTATAAGGCCCGTTTGCATTGGCATAGTGCAGCCGTTAATACTTTATGTTTCCATGATGGTGGTGACACTCTCTTAAGTGGGGGAAGTGAAAACTCTCTTGTTTGTTGGGATATGATGAATGTTCAACCATCTTTTGTCCGATTACTTGTTCATCCGATTGCCATTCACTTGCCTCCTGCTTCATCGACTCTCCCTTGTATTGCTGTTGTTCAGAGAAATAACGCCGTTGTTTTCATTAGATTACACTCTCGAACATACCACTCCGATACTCTCATTGCTGTTTTGCAAGGAATTCACTCAAAAACACCCCAAGAATCTATTTTTGGATCACAGTGTGACATTGATTCTATTTCTGGCGATCTTTTGATACCAAGTATTCATGGGTGTTGTCAGATGGTTCCGATTTTAAACCGAAAGAAGCCATCCAAAACTATTAAGAAAATGATTTTGGACAAGGCTGACTCTGAAAGGTTTGATGGAGAACGAAAACTTCGGAAAAAACAAGGTGCATGTTTAAAATGTAATGGTCCGGTCTCATTTTTCTCAGCACTTGATAAAACATTAATTGGAATGCATGGTTCAATTGTTCTTGAACATGTTCCTCCAGTCCAAACCAAATCAGTTAACCCTCAACTCCAAGCCAAAGCTGGGTTATCTGCAACGCTTGATTATCCAAGAATAATATCATTATCTGTTAATTCCGATATCTTGGCGGCAATCGTCTCGACTTCTTTAGGCGTATATCTTCATTTCTTCTCACTGACATATCCAACCTGTTCTATTTTTGGATCTACTCATTTGGGTGATTCTATTTTTGGATGTGTGAAAGTGAGAGCTGATGGTAAGCGTGTTGTGTGTGCTTATAGTGGGGAAATTAGAGAGTATGACACGAGTGGAGATGAAGTCAAAGTCTTAGGAATTAAAGAAAAAACATCTTCAGGAAATGTTATTTCCATGGAATACTCTGGAGATACGTTGTATTTCTGTTGTTTGAGTGATGACAACTCACTCACATTCAATGTTTCTCATCCTTCTGGAGCTATTTTTAGTCAAATTATTGACGATGGAGATCTTTATGGAGATGAAGATTCTGATTTCAAGGAGGTTTCTTCTTTGTCACGTAAATTACCTTCTCATCTTCTTCCTGCTTCGGTAAGTCAAGAAATACGGACCACTCACAAGATATCAAAACCAAAAAGAAAGAAAGAAATATCGTCATTTTTTTCTAAGGTGAAAATTAGCGTGTCAACTGAAAATGATCTCGTTTCTGATATTTTAGATAGGTCAAGCATTGTGGCTGTCCTGGTTGATGATAGAATATGTTCTATATTTAGGATCATTGAGAAAGTGGTTGTTCCAAGTGGAAAAGAAAAGAAAGAGGAAGAAGAGATTGATGTTGTTAACTATGACGGTCTTGAAACAGATTCAGACGTTTATTTGTCTTTGGAAACTGTTTTGTCTCATGACGATATCAAACAATGTATTGGAGTTTCTCAAAATAGTGCTCCAAAAATAGATATTCTTGATGTTATCTCGTGTAACCACCATATTTATATCGCTATTCGTGGACCTTCTTCTATTTCGCTCCTTTCTTGTCTCTTTAAACGTTTGTCAAAGAAGAGATTCAATGTTATTCAAGATCTTGGTAGTGTTTCTCAAAATATATCTATTTTTGGAGCTCAACAAGGCATTGTTTGTGTTTGTGAAGGTGACGAAACGAATGTCATTTCCATTTTCCACGATCGAGCTAAAGATATTGTGAAGGAAGAGGAGGAAGAAGAAGATGTCAAGATCCATCCAGATGCTCACATCATGAAAAATGCTGGATTATTGGATGCGGACAAGTCTAAACAAATTGGACAAGCAAAACACAGTGTTATTGTTAAAGAATTAAGTCTTCCAACTAAAATACATTCCTTGGCCGAAATTTATAACGATATTACAAAACAAATCATTTCTTGGGAATCATTTTAGTTTTATTCTCTTTGCATATTCAAATAAAACCTCTAAACTATGGACTTTTTCATCTAGTAATAGCAATTTCTCATTTAATTGCTTTTCTAGAAGATCAAGAATGAAAAACGATTTGATAGTAAAATAAACATTCTACACACATAAAAAAAACAGACATATGATGTACAACATACCATTTTCCATAATTTTCTCCTTTATAACTAGTATTTCATGTAAACTCTGAGATATTATTGATTTTGTCGTGGTCGCATTAAAGGAAGCTTTTTCTGGCGGTTTTCTGCCTCTTTTGCTCAAAGGGTTGGCTTTAAACATTTATATTGTATTAATAAAATTTCTATTGTTTGTCAAATTAGAATTGGGCAAGTATGATGTAGGAACATTATGTATGATATCAATTGTATAAAAAGTATAAAATGGGGCAAAAATTTTTTTATTATTATTTCATATTATGCAGGACGAGTATTCTTCATCTCAGAGAAGAGAGGCATCGAATCATGTTTGTCCCTTCCCTTTCACAGATAAAGTATGCTCAATCCAGATAAACCAGAGAGAAAATATGTCATGCAGAGAGAATGGACTTTATCCTAGAACTCTCTGCAATTATCCTCACTTAGAACAGCCATCAATATCTCCTTGTTGAACAACTGTTTTTTTGGAACGTGTGATGCCACCAAATTCAAGTAAGTCGAGCTGAGTTTCATCGATGTCACCAACGTTTCCTGATATAAATAAAGTTAAATTATGAACTTTAAAGAATTTTGAAGGGTCTAATTCTATTTTTGTTGGTCCTTCAGCAACCCACGCATCTTCAGACAATGTTATCTCCTGAACAGGATCTTCCTCCTCAACATCATCAAAGTCGAGAGGTGTAGAATTGATAAAAAGCTTAATGGTTGAAGGAAAAGCTTCTTTTATAGGGGAATGTATTTGAAAAGATAATAAACGAACTGTACTTTGAAATACAATCCGAAATAGAAGAGTTTCATCACATTCACTTTTCATGATGACATCTCTTGATATTAGTCTTTGAAGAGTTGTTGAACCATTTTGAACACCTGATTGTTCAATTTCAATTTCTTCAATTAAATTCACTTCCATCTGATTCAAAAATGAATCGGACAAACCTAGCATACATTTCCAGAAAAATCTCTAAAAATAGATTTTTATTTATATTATTTCTAAATATATTTTTATATTAATCTATTATATTTACTAATGATAATTTTATTAAAATAAATTTCTTTATAATCTATTTTTAGGTAATTTAGAATGGATGCACATGACTTGAAAATTCAAAAATCATATGCTTGAAAAAAAGCTCCTTATAGATATTTATGAATAAAATAACAAAATATTAGTGATTTGCTTCTGTTCTGAACGAGATGCTCTCCAGCCTCTATCCGTCAAGTTTTTCTTGTATTACCACTTTAATGAAGGATATCAGAATTGGAGATACCATTAGAATACCTGCTAATGTAGAAAAGGTATGTGTTTTTGTATTTTGCTCATTGTTTCTTCTAGTTTTGTTTCACTCTCACCACCGTTTTATTTCTCTAGGGATTCCCTGAATTATCCATAACCCCTGAAAGAGTTATCGGTTCTGGTTCATTTGGTGTTGTTTTTTTGGGAAGAACGGTGCCAGAAGGTCAAACAGTTGCTATAAAAAAGGTTCTTCAGGATAAGCGCTATAAAAACAGAGAATTGCAAATATCTTCTTCGTTATCTCATCCAAATGTTGTGAGATTTCGGCAATGCTTCTATTCTCCTGGTTCAAAGCCTGAAGAAGTATACCTAAATCTCATTATGGATTATTACCCTGAAACTGTTTATTCAATATGTAAGCAATATAATAGACTTAGACAATCAATGCCAATGATCCTTGTTCGCCTTTTTTCTTATCAACTTTTCCGTTCCCTTGCCTATATTCACAGCAAGCATCATACATGTCATAGAGATATCAAACCCCAGAATTTACTTGTTGATCCGGGCACTGGCCACCTTGTTCTATGTGATTTTGGGAGTGCCAAGCAGTTAAGACCTGGGGAACCCAATGTTTCATACATTTGCTCAAGGTATTATCGCGCCCCTGAATTAATCTTCGGTGCAACATTATATACTTCTGCTATTGACGTGTGGAGTGCCGGATGTGTTGTTGCAGAGTTATTACTTGGTCAACCGATCTTCCCTGGTGAGACAAGTGTCGATCAGCTTGTTGAGATCATTAGAACTATTGGAAGCCCAAACAAAGATGATATCCGTGCAATGAATGAACAATACACAGAATTCAAGTTTCCTTCAATTCGTGCTCATCCATGGGAAAAAGTTTTCCGTGGCAGAACACCAAGTTCAGCTATTGAGCTTATTTCTCAATTATTAGTGTATAACCCCAAGAAAAGATTGACAGCTATCGAGGCTTTGGCTCATCCTTTCTTTGATCCCCTCCGTGAACCCGGGGTAAGATTGCCAAATGGGAAAACTTTGCCAAATCTATTCGATTTTTCTCCCTCTGAACTTTCTTTGATGTCAATGGAACTTAGAGAAAAAATTCTTCCTAAAAAGAAATAATAATTTCATTTTTTTTTTTCTGTTTTTATCTTTGCAACTTGGTCTAATAAATCTATAATCTGAGTTTTCGTTCATTTCAGAACAAGTTTGTTGGAAGTCTCTTTTTGGCCCCGTTAAATGAATGTATGATATCGAAATTGTTATATTATTGAACAACATTGATGAACCGATTGAATCTGCTGTTATTTTAATGGACAGCTTCTTTGCAGAATCGTATTCATATTCGATTTGTATTTTTGACATTCGAAAATCAAGGCAAAGGGATTATTATAGTTTTGATCCGCTTCTTGATAATCTAAGAACGAATTATAGGCATATAAAACGAATTTTTAGGGGAGATTTCTCTTATTGTTTTCAGCAATTGAATGTCACTCCAGCTTTTTCTTCTTTCATTTCATTCTTTCCTGCCGATTTCGGATTCAGTGTATGTTTATTTTTGTTTATTTTTTCTTATTAATTATATATATATTCCTTACAAACAATTCAAGCTTGGTGATTTGAAAAGAGCTGTCATTTTTGCCTTGAGTTCATGTCGTTGCGTCTTATCTGAAGATTCAAGATGTAGAAAAGGACTTTGGAGATTTACAATGGGTTATCTACCCTCTTTTATTATTTGCTGTCCAAGTGAAATAATTGCTTCAATTTCTCATTCAACTTTTTCAAACTCAAATAGGAGTTTGGTGGAACTTGGGATTTTAATTTATTTCTTCTGTCTTAATAGTGATATTGAATTAAGAATTTTGTCATATAATTGTAAATTGTCAAAGAAATATCGATTTAATAGGTTTATTTCTGGTTTTAAAACGATATTTCTGTAAGTTTTTGTTTGTTTGTTTGTTTTTTTATGTTTTGTTTTTTTGCCTTCTTTACAATTGAAATCAAATGATTATTTATTGATAAATCTATAGTTTATCGATAATAGAATGAATGTGAGTTGCAATCCCGGCATCAAGTGTCTTCATTTTGTGATGAGAGGAGAGAGAAGACCGTACGAATCTATAAACTTGGCCAATCTCCTCAGAAATGCT
>BQXS01005427.1:0-10170 GCA_024181965.1 Aduncisulcus paluster
TGCATGTGGCAGTCCCCATGCACGCACGATGCTGGATGCTCTCCCAGATTGTGTTCGAAAAGCTTCGCGGGTTACTCATGGATTCTCCCATATATCTCCAGCTGAATCTCCATCACTTGCCTCAATCAAAGAAAAGGGCCGTCCTTGTCTTGTACGTCCGAATACTACTGGTATCTTCTCAACACGATCCCCTCCCCTCTATTCCTCCTCTTCCTCTTCCTCTTCTCTTCCTGATATGTCATCATATCCGTCCAATTACTCTGTCATCCCTGAAATATCTTCAATCAAGTCTCTCAAACGCCGTCTTGCCTACTGTGATCCGAGTGTGCACACTGTCCGTGTCTTGCGAGAGAGACTCCCCAATGCCCCTCGTCTTGCTATTGATCTGATTGCCCGCTGCCTGTCGTTCTCCCCATCCCGTCGTATCTCTGCCAAGGATGCGCTCCACCACCCCTACCTTGCACGCTTTGCACGCAAGGATGGATCCATGGACAAGTGTGTCCTGCCTGTACCGCTGTGCAAAGACAAGTTCCCATTGCCCTCGCTGGCTGATGATGTCAAGTTCTCTGTCGCAAGGTACAGGGCTGAGATTGCACGTATGGTGTGCAAGAAGGATGACAAGAGAAGAGATGACAAGGAGAAGGAGAGAAGTGGGGGGAGGGACAGCAAGAGCAGGGATAGCAAGAGCAGGGACCATCAGGAGATGTCCTCAGAATCGTCTGAACCTCGTGAAAAGCTTTGCTAATCAGTCCTTATTAACTATTTCTTATTGATATAATGTTCATTATACTTTTTTAGTGAGATATGACATTATTTTCTCAATTGTTTTATATCCTTTTCTATGTGTTTGTTTGAGTTTTAGTTAGACCCAAACGTTCCTTTCTAATCTGTGATATTATTATTATTATTATAATTCTTATCCTTTCCGATGGCCTTTATTTGTTTGTTCTACTTGCCTTAGTTCCTTTGTCCTTATAATGGAGGTTTCTTTGTTGTTGATTACGATTTATTATTTATTGATTTCTCTTCATTTTTTTTACATTTATATTTGGGCTTTTGTTTGTTTGCAATTACTATTAGTTTCATCAATTTAGTGACTTAGGTGTTCTAAAAACAATTCGTAATCCAGTTTTTAAATTTTTTTTTTCATTTTTTTGTATTTCAATTTATATTTCTATTCCCTTTTTTAATTCTATCGAATTTTCTCCTATTTATTTCTAGGTATTATTATTTTTCTTTGCGGTTAGAGGTGGCTTACTGAAAATTCTTCTCCTTAGCGCTAGTTGCTTTCTTATCTTTTTCTATTAAATGGTTTGGTTTTATTGACCTCGGATGAACAAAATTGTTCTCATGTTCTATTATTTTAGATTATTATTTCTGAGATTTTTGCCAAGATTAGTTTCTGTTAAAGCATCTATCTCTTCCCAAATAAATTACTCTAGTTTGATCTTTTCATGGTAAGATAAATATATTTTGATGATTTTTGTTATTATATTATGACTAGATTCGCCGAATCGCCGGCGGCGTTAGTGAAACTTTCAGGAATTTGAAATTCCTAGAATTTCCCCGACAGCTTGGTATTATTACATGTATTCTGGTGAAATCAATTTCAAAATGAATTTATATTTCAAAATTGAGCATATGATTCGCTATATTTTTCTTGATTTACGGTGAAAAAATGCTCCTCCTTTATTTTCTCTCTCAGCAAGGATATTATGCCACGATGAGTATATTTGCCTCCATAAGCATCAAAACTCTGATATTTACAATGATATAATAATATTAACATTTATTGAAACCAACAGAAAAATGGTGAGGAATCCTCACTGACGTTGTCGAAAATAATTCAAAAGAACAATTGCCTTTCTACTTAGTGAAGGGACCAATAAGAGTCTCATGAACATAGTCCATAACCTTCTTCAAAGTGGCCCTAAGTTCCTCTGTTTCTTGTCCAGGAGCTCCAATGACCTCACTGTACCACTTAAGTTTAGGTTCAGTTCCAGAGGCTCTCAAAGTCAACACAATTCCACAATCAAGAGTAAATGTGATCATTTGACCACTTCCGGTTGGCAATATAGTCTTTCCATCGGGTCTGCTTGTGTCACAGTCGAAAGGAGAAGTCTGATCTCTGACGCCAATGATCTTGCTGCCAGCAATAGAAGAAATTCTTCCTCCGTCCTCACCAAATCTAAGGTTGTGGAAAACATTTCCCATCAATTTCATTTCGGTAAGGGTAACGTAACCATTGTCAATGATATGGTATCCCAACTTCTTGCTCAATTCCTCATACCATCCATCAAGGGTCTTACCTTGACGGTACAAGTGGTTGGCGATCTCAGCAATGACGGCACAGGCAGAGATACCATCCTTGTCTCTCACAACATCACTGCACATGTATCCAATGGACTCCTCAAAACCATACAGAGCACGCATACCTTCATCGTCTTCGAGGCGCTGGCACTCAGTTCCAATCCATTTAAAACCGGTCAAGGTCTCGGCAAAACGAACGTCGAGAGCACTGCAAATTGTACGGAGGAACTTGGAACTCACGGTAGAGTTAACCATGGCCCATTTACCTTTACCAACCTCCTCAGGGAACTTCTCACAGGCGAGATCATACATCCACTGACCGATAAGAGCTCCAATCTCATTTCCATGGAAGTATCTCCAGGTTCCATCAGCTCTTTTCTCAGCGACGGCAATTCTGTCAGCATCGGGATCGTTTGCAAAGTGAACAACAGCTCCACTCTTCATAGCATCCAATTTAGCGGTTCCGTACTCCATGTTGCTTCTTTCTTCAGGGTTTGGCTTGTCAGAAGTGGGGAAAGATCCATCGGGCATGACCTGCTCCTTGATAGGCACAACAGTGGATTCAACATCGAAACCAAAGGCACGAAGGGCTTCCATGGCATGTCTGTACCCAACTCCGTGCATAGCAGAGTATCCAATCTTAACCTTACAGTTTTCTTTGGAGTTGTCAGCGGGGAAACGACAGAGTTTGGCACGGATGGTCTCGAAGTAAGATTTCCAGACTTCGTCCTCGGGATCAGTGATGAGACCAGCATCTTTACCCTCTTTCACAACAGAATCAATGTCCTTGAACCAGGGCTTGAGATTTTCCATGATGGATTTCTGGATGTTCTTGTCGACGGGACTGATAATTTGGACACCAGTGTGCCAGTAGACTTTGTAACCGTTGTCAGTGGATGGATTATGAGAAGCTGTAACCATAACTCCAGCAGCGGCTCCGAAATGAGTAACTCCAAAGGGAACCATAGGGGTTGGGACAATTTTAGAGAAAAGATAAACCTTCATGCCTTTAGAAGAAGCACATGCAGCAGTAATTTCGGCGAAACGGGTACTCTTGTTACGGGCATCATATCCAATAACGATTCCTTTCTTTTTTGATTCGGGGACAGACTTCAAAATTTCCATAATAAGACCCTGAGCAGCTTGGAGGATAGTAAGTTCGTTCATGCACATGAATCCGGCTTTAATAGGTCCTCTGAGACCGGCAGTTCCAAAAGTCATGCGGTCAGAGAGGATAGAATGAAGATAATCATATTTACCCTCAGCAAAAAGAGTTTCAACTTCTTTGCGTGTTTCAGGATCAATATCATTTGCTAACCATTCTTCAACAAAAGGTTGTACTTGTTCTTTGGTGATCATTGATGACTAGGGGAGAATAGTTGATGAACATGTTAAAAAGACAAATAAGGTGGATCGAAAACATCAAAATAACATTAAACATGCCAATAAATTTAAAAACATACGATAACAATTCTATGAATGCAAAAAAACACGCGACATCAGCAACGCTTCAAAATGACATGATGAGGCACTACTTGCGATGAATGGGGCGTCAATTCTTTATTCTATTCATCAAATAACACCAAGAAATCAGTAATGAATTTTTATATCCATATAAGTATAATAGGGACCATTTCTCAATACTTCTGCTTAAACTCCAATTTTTTCCGACAATTAGGGAATTATGAGATCTCTCTTTATTATTCGTATGTAATACAAACTATTTTCTCCCCAATTTAATATTTTTTTCGTTTTTTTATTCACTTTGTCTATTTTAGTCATCGCTTTTGCTATCATTCTTCCTAGCTTTGCCCGTACCTTAGCTCAGGCTAGAAGACAATCTAATGACGATTATCCTGCTCAGTGGCGTGAGGCTCGTCTTAATAACTTCAACCCGGCCGACCGTACCACTTACTCCCAGCGTTTCTACATCAACGACGATTATTATTATTATGACAGTACATCTAACGATTACCCTGTTTGGATTCTTGAGATTGGAGAGGAGGGAGAAATGACTGGACCTGCCCAAGGTGGTGATGAAATCAGCACTCTTGCTCAATACTTCAATACAAACTATTTTCTCCCCAATTTAATATTTTTTTCGTTTTTTTATTCACTTTGTCTATTTTAGTCATCGCTTTTGCTATCATTCTTCCTAGCTTTGCCCGTACCTTAGCTCAGGCTAGAAGACAATCTAATGACGATTATCCTGCTCAGTGGCGTGAGGCTCGTCTTAATAACTTCAACCCGGCCGACCGTACCACTTACTCCCAGCGTTTCTACATCAACGACGATTATTATTATTATGACAGTACATCTAACGATTACCCTGTTTGGATTCTTGAGATTGGAGAGGAGGGAGAAATGACTGGACCTGCTTAGCTCAGGCTAGAAGACAATCTAATGACGATTATCCTCTCTCCCAGCGTTTCTACATCAACGACGATTATTATTATTATGACAGTACATCTAACGATTACCCTGTTTGGATTCTTGAGATTGGAGAGGAGGGAGAAATGACTGGACCTGCCCAAGGTGGTGATGAAATCAGCACTCTTGCTCAATACTTCAACGCCAGAATTTATGGTCTTGAACACCGTTTCTATGGTCAATCCCAACCATTCAATGATCTTACCACCGATCATCTCCGTTACTTGACTCCTGAGCAAGCTCTCGCCGATGTTGCTGGTTTCATTGATGAACAGAACCAAGCTGAGTTCCCTAATGATTACTTGCCAGGAAAGCCTTTCGCTCGTATTATTACTGTTGGTGGATCTTACGCCGGTGGTCTTAGTGCTTGGTTCCGTCTTAAATACCCTCACCTTGCTGTTGCTTCCCTCGCTTCTTCTGGTGTTGTCAATGCCATCAAGCATTTCGTTGAGTTCGACCAGCAACACCGTCTTGCTCTCCAACAAGATGAGAACTGTGACTTGGCTGCTCGTTACATTATCCGTATTGCTGAGAACTACGTCTCTGATGTTGACCTCAAGACTGAATACTACGACAACCTGAACCTCGACGCTAACATGGATGTTGGTGATGCTTTCTATATCTCTGTCGATTCAATGGTTATGGCTGCCCAATATGGTCACCAAGAAGAGCTCTGTGGAAGGATCGTTGACCCTTACAACTCTGGTGATGATGATGCCCTTATGGATGCTTATTATGACTTCTTCAACAACTGGTGGACTCCCAATATGAATCCCAACGGTTCTGACGCCTATGATGCTAACCACCTCAAGGAAGATGGTCCCGACATGCTCACTGATCCATGTGCCTCTGCCAGGACATGGTGGTTCGAGAAATGTGCAACCAATTTCTACTGGCAGATCAGTGACGGTGATGACAGTATCAGATCTCCCACTTACACCACTGAGGCTTACCACAGGGACATGTGCAAGCGTGTCTTCGGTGATCCATTCACTGACGATGATGCCAACTATGTCACTAACAACAACGAGACCAACTACAACTTTGGAGGTGGCAATTACAATGGTGAGAAGGTTGTCTTCTACAACTCCTGGCAAGACCCATGGAACAGGGCTGGTGTCACTATTACAAACGATTACAAGAGAAGACCCGTTGAATTTGTTAAGGCTTACGATGTTGGTCACTGCCAAGATCTTCACAATCCTTCTGATGATGATGCTCAGGGCCTTAAGATGGCTAGGAATGGTATTAGGACTGATCTCGAGGGTTGGGTTGACGACAGTCTTTACTTCAAGGATCACAGAGGTGATTTCTAAGTGATATTTCTTGGATAAAATAAATTCTCTTCCATTTTTAACAATGATCGTCTTCCTATGATCTAGTAGATAAACCCACGAGAAATAAATTGTGAATACTAAATCATATTGATAGATATTTCCAAAAAGAATGAACATGTTCTTCCATTTTAATTGTAGAATGACGATATTGAATAATCAACTTTTTCTTGTATTCCTAGATATTTTCATCTCTTATAAAGTAGAAAAAGATAATTCATGTCATTGTGGGATTCATATGAACAATTTGAAAAGCTTCAAAACCTCCCTCAACAAGGTATACCTAAACCTCTCTGGAAACCTTTGTATGAAAAGCTTCAAGCAATGAATTTTGATGAAATTGACCAATATCTTGGAATTGAATATGTTTCCTGCAAAAGTTCTGCAAGTGACAAAAAAGAACCAGCCATAGTTGTAAAGAAGGATCTATCTCCTGCAACTACGCCGCTTCTTCTTTCTCGTAATACTCTATTATTCAATTACACCCCTAACTTCTTATCAAATATTCATTCTATGTTATTGGGTGACCCCAGTACCCTCATTTCTGTTGCTAACGCCACTGGTGTTTTATTTACTCCATCTTCAATTCCTCCACCAGAACTTAAAACCAGTTTAATTGGTAAAAAACCAAATGCATCCCGTTTTGCTCAAGGGATTGAAGGAGATCCGAAAGGATCCGTAACAGCTCATTCAATCGATACTCACGCTCTGACCTTTAGTGACATTATGAGTGGAGTCGGAGAAAGTATGGCCGACGAATGCCTATATTTAGATTTGAGAAGCAAAGGTATTGCCGGAATGCCTGAGATGTTGATTTCAGATCTATGTCGTGATGTTGAATATGTTGATTTGAGCAACAACAGGTTTGAATCTCTCGAAGAAATTGCTGCATGTGTGAAAGGGTGTGTTAAGTTAAAGGTTCTTGCTTGTTTCAACAATCCTTGTATGTTGGGCTCTCCATCCTCAATGAATAAGTCCATTGATGAAATTTTTCTTGAAAATTCAAGGCATTTATGGGAATTACTCGAAGAAGACAGATCGAAAATGAGCGAATCCATCCAATGTAATTCTCTTGTGCTCGTTGGAACCCTCATGGCTCCTAAACTTGATAACATGACCGAATTGAAGTTTCTTGGTCGTGAGATGGCGCATGGAACACTTGATTTACGTTATTGTGGTCTTGATAATACCCTTCCGTCTATTTTGGTACCATCTGAGAAGATATCTGGCTCCTCAGATCCAAGAATTGAAGGATTTCCTGAGATTTCGACTCTCATCTTATCTGGAAATGCTCTATCCGAGACCAAAACGGTCATCGAACAGATTAAGTCCAGTTCTATTTTGAAATCGGTGTCAAATTTGTATGTTGATCCCGAAATGCATGAGGATTTCATTGATTATCTCTTCATCAAGCGTGAAGGAGCTGCTGATAGTGGTGTAAATGGAATGAATATTTTCTCATTATTTCCAAAAATAGAACAATTCAACGGAATCCCAATCTCTCCATCCCATTTCCCCCTTTTAATTAACACTTCTGCTGGTGCTCTGATCACCACTCCTCTTCCTGAACTTGCAAGAGAAGTCACCGACAAATGTGCTTGTATGTTTTCAATGGTATTCCTTCCAAAACCTTCAGATTCAGAGGATAGCAAGGGTAAAAAAATCGAATATATTCCTTTCGTCTGTGTTGGGGAATTCCACAACGCTCTCCTTAAACATACTGAAAGCAAACAAGGGATCAATTTATGCTCAAGACATGTATTTATTCGTTCAAAGGATGATGAATTCATGTGTGTATGTCTGACTTGGTCCATGTCAAAACTCCCTCCATCAATCATTCAATCGACAGATTCTTCCTCTTCTTCTTCTTCTTCTTTCCTTCTTCTTCTTCTTCTTTGCAGTGTCCTCTACAGTTTGATCGGTTTGCCATGATAAGAGCCGTTAGGGAGGATGTGGTGAAGTATATTGCCTGGATGCGTGGTGATTGCAGAGATGTTCTGCGTCTGAAATATCTTCCAAAGATAAAGAAACAGGCAATTGTTTCTCAAATTCCAAAAATACTCATCAATCCAAAAATAGCCCGTCATTTGAGATCTGTGCACGTCCCTGCATATGATTCAGATATTGGATATGATGGAATCTCCATCGCAACATCATCCAAACAAATCTTAGATTGTGCTGAAACTGTTAAATCGTGTCTAAATATAGATATCCACACTGATCCTTCAGAATGTTCTATATTGTGGCCATCAACTATCATCAAGAATTTCACAGATCCTCTCAAAGATTTCGGCATTGTTCTTCAAGAGAAAGTACCTGTTGTCGGTTCGGATGGAAAAGTTGTTCATGAGCTCAGAAATAAGATATTTACTCCGATGATGTCACAATTTCCAAACGAATTCTTATTGCTTCCCCATGTTGCTTCCGTTGTGATGGCCGAATTGCTCCATAAACGTGTTGTTTCTCAACCATATGATCAACGTTCAATCCCTCTGCTTACCCCTTGGGTTCTTCCTGACCATCTCTCTGATATGCTTTCTCATTGTTCTGATGAAGATAGGTTTGTCATGTCATCAACATCAACCTCAATTCCCATGGAAAGATATTCTTTATCAATGGCAGAGGCAAGTGGATATATTGAGCGCATCGCTTTCGATGGTACCGTATCTTTGGGTGGTATTCAAAAGCACGAGAGTACATATTTGAGCAAATCTCACGTGTTTGGAATTGGATCTCCATCATCAGAGTCAGACAAGACTGGTTATTTTATTTTCGATTGTGCTGTAGCTACAAAAGGACGATCAATGCACTCAACGAGCATCGATGGAAGCGTGTCCAGTGCCATTGAAAAGTCATTTACAATTCAGTCCCATATATGTCACACGTCTGTGTTTGAATATTTGCCAGATCAAGATGAGTTTGGGATGAGTCTGCCCCAGAGTGATCTCAGGAAGAATGATGGCAGAAGGAGGGTTGTGAATGGAGACGAGAGAGAGAAGTTGATGAAAGCGACATCAAGAGCTTTGTCTGAATGTATTTCAAAGTATTTCTCGCTCTTTGGAGATTTATTGGATCAAGAAAGAATTGACCCTCTCATCCTCAAACTCTGTCGAGGGATTTACAGATGCTGGATTGTATTTGAAGTTTCTGATGGAATGGATGGAATTATTGGGAAAATTATTCAATTTGATACTTTGCCGAATCTAGTTGATCATTTTAAGACTTCTAAGAACCAAGCTTGTGTTGAAATCATAAAATTTTGGTTGAATTAAAAATCTTAATATGATAACAAGACTTTGTGAACATTGTAGGTTTTGGATTATTGGAGCTGTTTGTTATTGTTGAAGGAGACAAACATGTGGTTTGACTGTTGTGAATGTGATACAAGCGATTCTGAATATTGAAATAAAGGATAAAATGAAGTAATAAAACAAACCAATACGATACATTATCCGTCCATCTTTGGAATCAGAATCGAGTTCCTCAGAACGAAAGGCTTTCGAAGGTCAAACAATTAATTAACAAACAATCTTGGAAGGAATAGTGAAGAATTCATTATAATTATTCATTATTATTCAGCCAGAAAGGCAATTAATGACCACAAACTTGAACAAGAATTAGTGTTGATAATTCCTTTCTAAGACATGTTACCAAGGAAGTAAACGGGAAAAACTAACTAAAAAACTAACTGAATTAGATTTTATAAATGAATTATCAATCAAGCAGAGAAGAGTTGAGAACAATGCGAATCCCAAAGAAAACCAGAAGTATAGCTTCTCTGCCAATAAGTCGATGATATATTCACAATATTCATAGATTTCAACTGATGCAATATATAATCCAAAGAAAATGTTCATATATTTTTATGTATATATTATGCGATATCAATTTCAAAGGTTGTCAATTGAGAGTTGTAAGTTTGGTGGCCATCTTTTCCCGCTTTTAGAGCAAATCGTATGTTTACTATATGTCGCATCTTTTATTAAATGTACATTAAGAAATATTTTAACCGGATCCATTCAATTATACTCACTATATTGTGCTGTGTGGTCGTGTCTTGTCGCCAGAATTTATGGTCTTGAACACCGTTTCTATG
>BQXS01007716.1:2975-14191 GCA_024181965.1 Aduncisulcus paluster
AGCTGCGGATCAAATTGCCACCATTGACGAAACTCTTCGTCAGAATCAAGAGAAACTGGTCGATGCTGCCGACATCCTTGTGAAAGCAGAAGCGAGTGCCAAGAAGGTCGAACATGAGGTGCGTAAACTCGGAAAGCTCCAAAAAGAGTTCTTATCCTTTGCTGAGAAATTGGAAGAAAAATTGCAATTACCTGGCAAAGAGAAAGTATCCTTGCTCGATGATCTCGCTGCCATTGAGAAACGGATAATTGCCAATGAATATGCCTTGAAAGAGTTAGAAAAAGAGCAAGGGGAAGGTCAAGATACTCAAGTTGCCATTGAAGCACAAGGTAAAGTGTTGGATTGGATCGTCAAGACATGCACAAACATGAAATAAGTATGATTATATCTAATTCATAGTACTCATCAGGATATCATATGAATTTGGTGATTCTTTCACTGAATATTAAATATTTACTGAATCGCTAAATTGTTTGACCGTTAATCTTTTACCAAATATAGTTTTTGATCTTCGAGTTGGTTGAACTTCTTGTTGCGGTAGTTCATCAGGTGAACTTTTCTTGGTTTAAACTAGAAATAATAATGTCTATCATTTCCATAAGACAATAAAAATAACAAGACTTTATGCAGCGTTAAATCCAACTCTTCGGAGTAATTTCGCGTCCTGATTTAACCGACAGTGTTAATCAAACTTTCAAAGTTTGATTTCAAATCAGCTAAGGCCCTTAGCTAAGCCGGGCTTTCAAAGCCAAACTAAGTGACTTAGTTTTAAACCAAAACCTGAAGTTTTTCTGAAAGAAAAATTTATATATCAAAAATTTACTCATCAAAAGGAAGTTTTTGTATATTTCTGTTCGCACAAGAGCAGATTTTTCCGTCATATAAGTAAATTCATATACTCCTCAGCCTTTCCTTCGTTTTAACAAGTTGGATATTTACTGTATGTCATATTTTTTATTAAATATATACTAAAACATATTTTAATTGTTGTCGCCCAATTATTCTCATGATATTGTCTCTTAGATTTTTGATACTCTTATCAACTTGATACATTTGAAATGAGTTCATCCACAAAAAGTATTCAAGGGCAAATCGTGAGGGCTAAGTTTATTCATGAAGGATATTTGGAACGCTGTCCAATTCGTCGAGATGCCCCCAATGTTATAGAATTCTCATACATCACTGCGGGAGATTATGATGCATCGATTGAGGCAAATAAGATCATGAAAGGAGAAGAACCGGATTCTTGTCCGACCTATACCTTTTCTCAAATTTCCATTCCGTTCTCTTTTTCTTCCTCTATCAAAGGTGCTTATATTTTAATATATTATCGATCCTATCCTCTCCCTCCAACACATCTTACCTTTACCTTTTCTTCCTCAAAGGGTGAGAAAATTTCCAAGATATTCGAATTTCCTGAATATTGGAGTGACGATAAATTGGAATACAAAAGGCTGATGCCTGTTGCTGGCTACATTTTAAGGGGTCCAAATTGGTTCTTCCTTCCTATTGATATCTCTGATGTTGAAGAGTGTGAGATTACAGGATCTGCGTTGAAACGATTTTCAATCACCTCACTCGTTTTCTTTCGAAAAAAAACTCATAAAGAAATTCTGGCTCTTAAAGCCAGAGCAATTCAACGCCATTTTGCTTCAATTGTGAAACCAAAGTTTGTTCATGAAGGAGATTGGAAGTCTCGAGGTAGAGATTCTATTCCCATTGCACGTGATGATCCGACGCTTGTAGATCCTTCATTCTCAATGGTTAAGTGCAAAAATGCTTCAGTGAGTAAGGAATCTGAGTATTATGATATGAGTTCAAATGCAAAAAAAATGTTAAAAGGGGAATGTAGTGTTTGCTTATCCCATCTTTCCATCCCTTTCCCATCACCTAGTCCTTTGAAAGGTGCTTATATCTGTGTCGATGCGTATTATGGTTCACCCTCTCTTCTCTTTACTTTCACTGATTCTGATGGTAAGAAGACATCCAAGAAGTATGAATTTACACGTCCTAAACATTGTCATGAATGGCACTTCCTTCCTATTGATTTGTGTAATGTCGTGTTATGTGAGATTGAAGGGAAAGGAAGGTGGTGTAATATGGAAAATCGGTATTTCTACATCAATTCCCTAGTTTTCTTTCGAAATGATGAGCTTTCACCGTCTATTCCTCTTCTAACCCCTTCTCCTTCCAGTTTATCCAAGAGAAAGAAGCTTTCAAAACCTATTCAGATTGTGGAACCAGAGTTTATCGGTAGAGATGAGTATGATGGTTCTCCAGTTAAATGGGATTCCCCCAATATTCAAAGTGCAGACTTTTCAACTCTTCAAGCAATAGATGGAACCAGGGCAGAAGGTACAAAGTATTTTCAAAGTGATAATGTACAAAAGATGATGAAAGGAGAGTACCATCAGGGACAATTTACACATATCTCCATACCTTTCTCTTTCTCTTCCCCAATTAAGGGCGCCTATATTTATACAGAGAGTTACTATTCATCCGCACCACGTCTTTTATTTACTTTTACCTCATCAAAGGGTGAGATAACACCCAAGAGATATGATTTTCCTGACTCATGGGACCATTGGTATTTCCTTCCTATTGATCTTTCTGATGTTGTTTTGTGTGAGATTACAGGGAAAGGAAGAGAGTATGAGAATTTTGGAATCAAATCCTTAGTTTTCTTTCGGAAAGAAATAAGTTTAATCTCTCAAAAGGTGAAACCAGAGTTTTTTTATGAAGGAAATGAATATTGCTGTCCAATTTCTCGAGAAGCTCCAAACGTAAAGAGGGTAGATTTTTCATCTATTGAAGCAGGAGGATTTGACTGCAATATGAAATTACAGGCACAAAATCTGATGAATGGGGGGAGTATTGTAAGAGAACTTTTCTCTATCTCCATTCCTTTCTCTTCATCTTCCCCAATGAAAGGTGCTTATATCTGTCTATCAGGAGATGCATATGATTTACCCCCAGCACATCTCTTCTTCTCTCTTAGATCCTCAAAGGGTGAAAAAACTATAAAGACATACAAATTTCCAGAATTTAAAGGTCGTAATTGGTATTTCCTTCCCGTTGATCTTTCTGACGTTGTTTTGTGTAGGATTACAGGGAGAGGAAGAGACTCCGTGGGTTTTAAAATTGGTTCCCTTGTTTTCATCAGTAGAGAAGGAATTCCTGATTATGAAGCCAAAAAGAAACTCTGGTCTGAAGTTCCAGTTGTGAAACCAGAGTTTGTAAAGGAAGGAAATAGAGATTCTATTCCCATTCCACGTGATGATCCCAAGCTTGTAGATCCTTTATTCTCAATGGTTAAGGGCTTGGATGATTTGTTTAGTAAGAAATCTAAGTGGTATGATCTGAGTTCAAATGCAAAAAAAATGTTAAAAGGGGAATGTAGTGTTTGCTTATCCCATCTTTCCATCCCTTTCCCATCGCCTAGTCCTTTGAAAGGTGCTTATATCTGTGTGGATAAGGATTTTAGTTCACCCTCTCTTCTCTTCACTTTCACTGATTGTGATGGTAAGAAGACATCCAAGAAGTATGAATTCACAAGACCTAAACATATATTTGAATGGCACTTCCTTCCTATTGATTTGTATAATGTTGTATTGTGTGAGATTGAAGGGAAAGGAACGTGGAATAATGAGAAAAGTCGATTATTCTGCATCGAATCCCTAGTTTTTACTGCTATTCCAGAGGAAATCATTGCAGCTGAACGATTACCTCAACTTCCATGGAAATAATCGAGATTTTAAAAAGAGTTCTCTTCAAATAGTATCGTTAAACTGAATCCAAATTGGATTTTGGTCTGTAATGTCAACATGAACCAAGAAAAGAAACTCTGAAAGAGAACCTGTAAAGTTTACAGTGTAAACAATAGCCGAATTTATTCGTAAAGAATGTAGTCAAACGACAGTATAATATAGGAACAATGTCATGTCATTTCATAATGAAATTCATTTGGAAACAATTCAATGAGAAACTCATAAACAAGAGCAACCAAAAAAAGGGCGTGAAATAAATCAAAATAAAATGTTTAGATCTAAGTTATTTGCTCCATAATAACTTCACTTATCCTGGAATTCTACTTCACCTTTTGGGGATCATTGTCACACCCTTTCATTCTAAATTTAGCTACAATACCCATCGACATCAACTCTTGGAATAGCAGTTTGGCAGCATATGGAATTCTAAGAACTCTGACGTGAGCAGAGGTCTTGCATAGATCACAGCTTTGTTGGACAGCATCGACCTTCACATCTGGCTTGACAGATCCCCTTGAAATGATATATCCACATTTTGAACAGACAAGAACAGCAAACCTATCAGAGTTGAAATAGAAACGATCACGCATGAAGGCAGCAGCTCCATGGGAAATGATACAATCACGCTCCATTTCTCCAAAACGAAGACCACCTCCTTTGGCTCTTCCTTGGAAAGGTTGTCTAGTGAGTGCAGCAGTCTTACCAGTGGCTCTGGCAAATGTCTTGTCACGGACCATATGCTTCAAACGCTGATAATAGGTTGGCCCAATGAATAGTCTAGCATCCAATAGCTGTCCAGTCATTCCATTGAACAGGGCTTCATTGCCGTACTTCTGGAATCCAGCTGCATGAAGTTGTTCACAGATCTTATCCACAGTACTTTCGTTGACAAAAGGCGTTCCATCTCCCTCATCACCGATCAAGGCACATGTCTTTCCCAATAAACACTCAATCAACTGTCCAATGGTCATACGGGATGGTATAGCGTGAGGATTCATGATAATATCGGGGCTAATTCCATCACATGTGAAAGGAAGATCCTCTTGACGATAGAGCATTCCACAGGTACCTTTCTGTCCGTGCCTTGATGAAAACTTGTCTCCAACCTCAGGAATTCTTTCACATCTCACTCTGACCTTCACAAACGGACACTTATCACTGTTCATCGTCAGCACAACCTGATCTACGCGTCCCTTATCCATCTGTTTCATACGAACACTGCAATCACGATTAGTTTGTGCAACGGCAGCCTCTTCGCCAGTCCGAGATATCATGGGTTCAGTCTTACCGATGATGACATTACCACCATACACATGCATACCGGGACTTACGAGTCCATCATCATCCAGACAGTGATACTCTGTCTTGCTGTGTTCAAGGTGTCGCCCTCCGCGAATAGAATCAATGTTTTTCAAGGGATTTTCAAACCTGGCTTTGGCTTCACGGTCTGTCTGAAGACGTTTGAGAGTCTCACGGTAAGTATGAAAAACAACAGAACGGAACAGACCACGATCAACACTGTATTGGTTGAGGATCAGTGAATCTTCCTGGTTATACCCTCCATAGCAAGCAATGGCAACGACGGCATTTTGACCGGCCGGAAGTTGATCAAACTTGACATACTTCAGAGCCTTTGTCACAACGAGGGGTTTCTGGGGATAGTATAGAACGTTGGCAGTTGTGTCATATCTTTGGTGGAAGTTAGTGGCATACACACCCATGGCCTGCTTTCCCATAGCGCACTGGTAGGTGTTCCTAGGACTCTGATTATGGTCGGGGAAAGGAATGATTGATGCCAGAGCTCCCAGGATCATGGCTGGATGAATTTCAGCATGGGTATAGCAAGGGAGAGGTTTGTAGTTCTTGTGACTGGGTTGGAGAGCAGCAGCATCATTGGCATCATAAATATCCTTAACATCGAAGGCAAGCATGGCAACCTCTTCCTCCTCGGCATCAATAAACTCAAGAACGGCCTCGCGTTTCATTCCTTCGGTGGAAACAACGGCCGAGGCATCGTACCGGGGAACAAGCAGATTCCAAATATCTTCAGATTTATACAATTTCACCCATTCCCGGAGCTGGCGACTCTTGATCCGGATGTCAAGACAGTTGCGATCCTCATCCCTGTCAACAATAAACACGGGATGCATAATACGACCAGGATCAGTTGAGATACGCAATTCTCTGTTCATCCGATCGTACACAATACTCACTTCCATGGGGATTGTTCCGGAACGTCTACACTGAATCAGTTTCTGAGCAACATCGATAGCCTCATCATCATCTCCAAACAAGGCATCTTCGTCCTCCTCATCTTCAGAGAAATCATCCCTAAACTCCTCGTCTTTCTGTGAAGAGAGAGCTTTGGCCTCTGGATTTGTATACACACCAACAAGTTCACCATCAAGTAAGACACAGACATTCGAAGGGTAAAAAAGAGCATGTGGACTGATATCTTGAATATCCTGGACCTCCATTTGGGTAAGGGTTTCTTTCACCGAGGAACGATCACACCCTCCGCTAATGTAACTCATGAGGGCCATATTCTTCACAATACCAATGTTTCCTCCTTCTGGAGTCTCACTGGGACACATCTTACCCCAACTTGTAGCATGCAGATAATGAGGAGTCTTCATCTTGGCCCCCACAGCGGATGTCACACTCACACGCCTCAGATGGGACAGAGCAGCGGCATAAGTAAGCCTATCAAGCACCTGGGAGAGACCAACACGGTTACCAAGCCTTCCATCGGCATTGAAATTCCCAGTAGCGAGAGCCTTTCTCATTGTGTTACTGACATCCTCATAGAAGACAGTGCGAATAGCATTCAACAGAAACTCGGGGGAAAAATCAACAGTGTTTGTGCGTCCTCTTGCACCTCTCCTTGCACTCTTCCGGGCATTCCTTGCTTCTCTCTTCAATGTGGCCTTCAGATATGACCTAAACCCAGCTTGTTTGGCGTAGAATTTCTGTCTAAACAGATCACCCAAGAGTTCTCCGGCAAGAACAAGACGTTTGTTGGCATAGTGATCTCTGTCATCCAATCTTCTCCTTCCTAGAACAGCTTCAAGAGTTTTGTGAACAACATATCCCAGAAACTTGGCTTTACGCTCTCTATCTTCAACCCTTACACCCATGTGAGGGAGAAACTCACGCTGGAGAATGCTTTCTCTGACACGGGCAACACGCTCGAGCTTGGGGCGTCCCATCGTATCAATATGCCGTCTTCCAATGAACTCGGCAGCATCAGCTTCAGTGGTAACATCGTCAAGATCCTTGAGAGAGGGCAACAAGAGTTGAACCATTTGAGGGTCCGCTTGGTAATCACCAACACACAGTTTGATAATATCTCCATCATTACAAATACCAAGGGCTCTAAACAAAATACAGATTGGAATATCCTTGATTTTAGATCCAATATCAACCAAAAGAGCACCATTGGGGTGAGAATATTGCATCTGATTCGATGGCTTGCTTCTACGAGCCAATCTTCGAATAATTATACTAGCTGTTGTGATAGCTCCAAGAGCTCTGTGACATTTCACCTCAGTACGGTGAGAGTATTGCTGTTCGTGATCTTCAACAACAAAAACGTGATTAGGACGCATTTTCTCACTTCCTACAACAACTTTTTCTCCTCCTTCAACAACGAAATATCCACCTTGGTCAAAAAGGCATTCTTGATGCTCAGAGACATCTGCAGCACCTGAGGAGTATAAATCACTCTGGCTGAGATTACAAAGAGAAGAACGCAACATAACGGGTATTCTTACAAGATCGGCTTTAACAGTGTACTCAAGGAAGGGTTTTTCATCGTCAATATACTTGATTTTATGACCATCTGCATCTACAGTAATATTATATATCCTCATGGTCATATCCGCACTAATATCAGTTGCATAAGTCAAATTTCTGATACGACACTCATTCGGGAACAATAATCTCTTATCTAAGCTCGGTCTAGATGGCGAAATATTATCGAATGAAAAAGTGAAGCGAACTAAATCATTTGATGTCTCTTTTGATTGAAGTGAGATTCCATTTGGAACTTTCCATGTAAATTGCATGTCAACGGATTTTAAATAGGCGGGGAGAGCTTTATGCAAAAAATTATCAAAGGAAGATATTTGAGCCGCAACTAGGGGGTGAGTTGCAAAAAATACACTACAGATCTTCCAGATATCATCCTCATCTAATCTGTCTTTGTCCATTTTTTGCGATACCAACACAAAAACAACAAAATCAATCGAAATTGGATCTTGGCTTGAAAGAAAGAAAAGGAATAACAGTAATGAAGTTAAAAGGTATAAATATACATAGAAAAATAAATTAAGTGAAATAAATCGATATTCTTTAATTACATGAGTAGGTGATTTTTTTCAAATTGCATTTTGCTCGAGCATGGAACGAACAAGTCTTATTTCTTCCTTGCTTAAAGTGCGAGGTTTAGTTTATAATCAAATATACTCCTTTAATAACTTCATTAAAAATGATATTCGCAAAATCCTTGTAAGTAACCAAGTTATCAGGTGTAAGGCTGATCCAAATTGGTATTTAAAGTTTTTAGATATTAGAGTTCTCATGCCAACAACTCAAGAAGGTATGGTTGTACGGTATATTACTCCACACGAGTGTCGACTTCGTGATCTTACCTATTCAGCTCCAATTCATGTTGATATTGAGTATGTTAGAGGAAAACAAGTTGTTATTCAAAAAAATGTTGAGATTGGACGGATTCCAATCATGTTAAAGTCGGCTTGTTGTTATTTATCCAAAATGCATGATCCCAAAGACATTTCAGCCATTAATGAATGTCCTCTCGATCCTGGAGGTTATTTTATTGTTAAAGGAACCGAAAGAGTAATCTTAATGCAAGAACAATTGGCCAAGAATCGTGTTTTGTTAGAAAATGATTTTAAAGGACGACTTGCTGCAACAGTGTCATCAGTTTTGTATGAACAAAAAACAAAAACCTCAGTGGTTTATCATAAAACTCAATTTTTCCTTGTTAGCAATGCTTTTAAGCAAGATATTCCCATTGTTGTGATTTTTAAAGCCATGGGGTTTGAGAGCGAGCAAGAAATTATTCAATTGATTGGATCAGAGGCTTCTTATATTAACATTTTCGCCCCTTCTCTTGAGTTTTGTGTGAAAAATAACATATTTACTCAAAAACAAGCCTTGAATTATTTGAACAACCTTTTGACAAGCAAATCATTCGCATCCTGGGTTATCAACCGTTATACTGATACTCCCTCATATAAATCGAAAACCAAGAAGTCTGTCACCCCCCCTATGACTGCCCAAACTCTCACCGGTGAGCAAGTCGCTGAATTAGCCATATCAGAGCTAGTTCTCTCCCATATCCGTGCTCCAACCATTATTCCAAATGCTCCGCCCACGTCCACTCGTGACTTTAAGCCAAAGGCCTTGTATCTCGGGTTTATGTTGCGTCGTGTCATTGGCAGCATGCTCCATGGCCATAGACTGGATGATCGTGATTATTACGGGAACAAACGGATTGAGTTGGCTGGAGATCTCATGGGAATTTTGTTTGAGGATCTGTTCAAGACCATGTGTCTGCAAGTGAGAAGATCTGCTCAGGCCAACTTGAGTAGAGCAAGACGAGCGGCTGAGTTCGATGCCAGAACATGCATGAGAACAAATGTTCTCACGAATGGGTTCACGCATGCCATAAGCACAGGTAATTGGGTTCTTGGACGTTTTAAGATGGAGAGGACTGGAATTACTCAAGTGTTGAGTCGTCTATCGTACATTTCTGCCCTCGGAATGCTGACTCGTGTTAACAGTAATGTTGAGAAGACAAGGAAAGTTGCTGGTCCCCGTTCTCTCCAGCCTTCTCAGTGGGGAATCATATGTCCGAGTGATACCCCTGAAGGAGAGTCCTGTGGGCTTGTGAAGAACCTTTCCATTACAGCCAGCGTTACTCAGGATAGCAATGAATCCAGGCTTGAGAGGATCTGTGTTAGTCTAGGGGTTGAGGAGATTGGCACTGTTACAGGAGATGTTGTCCATTCACAATGGATGGTCTTTCTGAATGGTAAATTAATTGGAATCCACGCCTTGCCACACGTGTTTATCCAACAACTTCGTATCCTCAGAAGATGTGGGGCTGTAAATCCATATGTGAGCGTGTTCGCAGATGATGTAGCCAGACAAGTCCATGTTTCCTGCGATGGTGGAAGATTATGCCGTCCATTGATTGTGGTTGATCAGCGTACACGGAGACCGTTAGTTACCGATGAGATCCTCAGGCAAGTTGTCGCCGGGTACAAATCCTTCTCTGATCTAGTATGTGAAGGTGTCATGGAATACCTTGACGTCAATGAACAGTCCAATTGCTACATTGCTCTGTACGATAAGGATATCACTGAGCACACGACACATGTCGAGATAGATCCAATGGTTATATACGGATATGTGGGTGGTCTGATTCCTTACCCACACCACAATCAGAGTCCCAGGAACACATATCAGTGTGCAATGGGGAAGCAGGCTATGGGAGCCATTGCATACAACCAATTCCTCCGGATTGACACTCTCCTCTACCTTTTGATATACCCCCAGCGTCCCATGGTTAAAACAAAGATCCTGGACATGGTCGAGTATCTTAACGTTCCTGCAGGTCAGAATGGAATGGTCGCTGTCATGTCGTACAGTGGATACGATATCGAGGATGCCATCATCATGAACAAGTACTCTCTCGATCGTGGATATGGAAGATGTGAAAGTCTGAGCAAGATAAATATAGAATTGAGAAACTATGGTGACAATAAGAAAGATATCCTTACTTTCACTCAACCAGACAACCCTAAAAAATACAACCCTGTAATCGATTGTGATGGTCTCCCCCATGTTGGTATCACTGTGAATCCTGGTGACGAATATGTCCATAAAATGGTCCCAATTATGAATGAAAGTGGTGCCGGTTCTGGTCAATATGCTCCACAGACATTGAAATTCAAGGAACGTGTGCCTTCGATTATTGATAAAGTTATGACAACAACTAACGGTTATGGCGATAAAATAGTTAAGATTCTTATCAGGAAGCCAAGAAGACCTGAGTTCGGAGATAAGTTCTCATCAAGACACGGCCAGAAAGGTGTCGTTGGAATGATTGTGCCTCAAGAAGACATGCCATTCACCCAACAGGGAATATGTCCCGACATGATCATGAACCCTCACGGATATCCTTCTCGTATGACGGTCGGGAAGCTCATTGAGCTTATTTCTGGGAAGGCTGGTCTGTTGGAGGGAAGGCATGGAGATGGAACCATTTTTGGAGGAGACAAGATTGAGGATATCGCCAGAGTACTCACTGGACATGGAGATGACTATGGAGGGAAAGAAATACTTATATCCGGATTGACCGGGAAAGAAATGAAGGCTTATATCTTCTTCGGACCCTTGTATTATCAGAAACTAAAG
>BQXS01007716.1:14211-26294 GCA_024181965.1 Aduncisulcus paluster
TGGCGATAAAATAGTTAAGATTCTTATCAGGAAGCCAAGAAGACCTGAGTTCGGAGATAAGTTCTCATCAAGACACGGCCAGAAAGGGGTCGTTGGAATGATTGTGCCTCAAGAAGACATGCCATTCACCCAACAGGGAATATGTCCCGACATGATCATGAACCCTCACGGATATCCTTCTCGTATGACGGTCGGGAAGCTCATTGAGCTTATTTCTGGGAAGGCTGGTCTGTTGGAGGGAAGGCATGGAGATGGAACCATTTTTGGAGGAGACAAGATTGAGGATATCGCCAGAGTACTCACTGGACATGGATATGACTATGGAGGGAAAGAAATACTTATATCCGGATTGACCGGGAAAGAAATGAAGGCTTATATCTTCTTCGGACCCTTGTATTATCAGAAACTAAAGCATATGGTTCAAGATAAAATGCATGCCCGTGCTAGAGGTCCTTCCACGATGCTCACACGTCAGCCAACTGAAGGAAGGAGCAAGTACGGAGGACTCAGACTTGGAGAGATGGAGAGAGATTGTCTCGTTGCGTATGGAGCTTCTTCATTGATCATGGAAAGACTCATGCTCAGTTCCGATGTTTTCAACGCTTATATCTGTTCCAAATGTGGGTTATTGGGCAGGAAAGGATGGTGTAATTACTGCAGTAGTGGAAGGAATATCTGTGAAGTCAGGATGCCATACGCTGCAAAACTTCTCTTCCAAGAATTGCAAAGCATTAATGTTGTTCCTAAAATCAAATTGAAGGACTTGGTGTAAAGAGGTTTGGATTCTCATTTATGATTTTTGAATATAAATCTCGTGTAAGTTGAGAAACCTTGAACACATTCCACTCTCAGCTAACATACTTAGACTGGTGTATGCCGGCATAATCTACCATCCAGGTGTCCGGTCTCCCTCAAATTACACGATCAATGTACTCTCACAATATGAAATAGAGGCCAAATTTAGTAAATTAAATAAACTATCACATGAAAAGTTCAGATGAATCGTGTATTGAACACAATAGTGGTGGCTAGCAAATTTATTCAGGAGGCAGTGACCGGTACAGCCGGGAGAATGCCGGTTACCATCACATCACGTGAATAAACATGAGAAAAGCTTAATCCTTCATCTTGAAAGTGGGCCAATTCATATTGCAACAGAGCACTTCAGAAAAAGTGATAGAGGGACAACAAAGAAGGTAATATGACAGTTTACTTATTGGAGGACACAATTCTCGGCAGAAGAGAACTTAGAATAGAACCTCTGCTTCAAATTCCTCCAACAACACGAATAATGTAAATAATATATTGATCAAATGATTTGATCAAATCAATCATCCAGAGCACAAACAAGAGCAGTACCCCGTTTGATCCACACACTTTGATCTTTATCTGAAGGAAGTTCAATTGGCAGCACAAAGTTACTTGAGTGACCAGTGGTGGTCAGGACACCAGCTCTTTCAAGCGTTTTGTAGACAGGACAAACATAAATGTGGTGCCCATCGTCAGTCTTCCTTTGGGTGATACCGAGACTCTCTCCTTCAGGATCATCTTCAGGTTTCACACAGGGAATGAGTTGAACACGAGGCATGACACTGTACAACTCCTTGGGAAGAGCGTCTATGAGAATGTGTTTCGAGTAATCCCACCTGGCTCCATCAAGGAAAAGACCACGGATGTAACATCCATCTCCGGCAGGAATCCTGGGGAGTTTGTCATCACCATCAATCACATTTCCACGGCCAATGAATGCATCATCGATTGGAGAGGAGAGATCACAGATCTTGGTTGTCGAAACAACGGAATCATCCTCATTTTCACCAGGGATTCCACCATCTTGAACCTTGAAACTAAACTTAATTGTATCAATTGGCAAATGGTACTTACGAGCGTAATTCTGAAGAGTACCAGTCAAGAAAGCCTGAGGGAAGAAGAATCCAGATATCCACAACACATGGGGAACACCATCACGAACCCATCCGGCAATGAAACGAAGTCTTGAAATGAGATCTTTAACCCATGAAGAGAGAGGTTTGAGAGATGGGTAGGCTTTCGCTGACCACAAAGCAGGAACTTGGTTGTTGAACAAGCAATTATACACACTCTCAAGTGTTCCAGACATGACAACAATACCCTTGATAGCCTTCTGGAGTTGGTCAAGTGAAGTACGAACGACTGAAGTGAGAGAATTGTATCTCATACACTCCTGGACAATAACAGTATTCATACTTTCCTCATAAATGGTTGGATATTTAGCCTTGATCTGAGTCATGTTGAAGGGAGGAGGAAGTGTCTCGATGATCCCCTTGGCAAGCTCAAGCACACGAGAATCAGGAGAACTCTTCTTGGCCTTCTCAGCTTGTTCTTCGTCACCTTCCTCATCCTCGTCTTCCTCAGCGGCAGTGGAGCCTCTTGGAGTGATTATTAACATACTTTCGAGCAAAGAGAAAGCTTCGGATCTAGCACATGAAATCTCAGCGTTCGGATGCAATCCAAAAGCTTCAGGGAGAGGATCCAAGGGAAGTTTCCTGATAATCTCAAGGTACTCTTGCTGACTCCCGAGAACGCCAGGAGACACATAGATGCTACTCTCACTGCTAAATCTGTATCCATCCTTCATAACGTCGTCTGTGATGTAATCCTGGATAATTGTCATCAAACAACGTCTATCCCAATCATCAGTAACATTTCCTCCATAGTTGATCTCACCAAACAGATAACGCATAACAAGATAAGGAACTTCATCATATTTGGAGAGAAGAAGCTGAAGCTGCTTGATACAAACCTTGAGATCTCCATTGGTGAATTCATAAAACTTATTCCAACCCAATGGCATGTATTTTCTTCTCTCTTGCACAATAGCGTGGAAAAGTGACAGAGAATATAAAATCTTCTTGAACTCTTTTGGTTTCGTCTCACAAGCAGTTTCAAGGAACTCATCGTCAAAACCAATGAAACTACGAAGCATGTTGGCACGAAGACCCTTGGGAGGCTCAGTAGTCATCTTCACAGAGTTCTGTAACACGGGCACAGGGAACTCTTTGGCAGGCATGGATGTAAGCCACAAACGGAAATCACGGTGCACTGCGGATGGATTCTCGTTCATGCTTTCGACAAGACGTTCAAGTTCAACCATCCAACTTGTGGCGAGATGTACATTCATCAGGAGGACCCACTGTCCACGAGAAGCACCCTCCTCAACCATGGCCTTGGCAGCTGGTCCTTGTCCTTGCCCGAGAGAAATAGACCTCAACTTTGAGCTCATACGCATATCCTTGGCAAGAGCATCCAGATCAGACCTTGGATCAGCACCAGTAGACAGAATAAAGAGAAGAGGAGTGGTGGGAGAAGAATCTTGGTACCTCTTGGAGAGTTGGAACGGAGGTGGATCAACGTATTTCTCTCCCATCTTGTCTCCAACATACATAATGATACCGTTGACCAACTTATCAGGTCTCAGACAACGAATGACAAGGAGACGTTGGAAGGAACTGAGCGAATCGCTAAAGGCAGCCGGGAAAGCTTTCTCGTGAGGAGAGGGATCATCATAAATTTCCTTCCACTCAGCTCTCGTATCCTCGGCAATGAAAGAGGCTGAGAGACCAGCGAAAGGTCCACCAATATCCTCTTCAAGAGCACACAATTGGTGCCATGAAGCATCCGTCAACCAGGCCTTGCATGGATTACCTATACCGCTTGTGCTTGAGGAAGAACCAGCGAGCAAGTTACGCACTTCATCTTCAACGAGCTCTCCCCTTTCGGAACCCAATACACGCAAACAGAGCAAGAAGGAGAAGAGAAGCTTGTGCTTTTCGAAGAGACCGGCACAAATAGTCGCATAGAGTTGAGAGGTCAAATGTTCAATCAAGTTCTTGAGCCTTTCATCAATGTCATCACTCTCAGGAGCAGTGTCAATGGCCTGAAGGAACAAATTAACAAACCATTGAAGTGAGTACTGATACATTGGATCAATGAGAGAGAGTGAATCGACAGCAAAGAAACCAACAGCTGCACGAAGGGCAACTGGACGGTAGGCATTACGAGCAACATCAATTTCCTTCTCAGTTTCTTCGGCTTCTCTCACCTTTTGTTGGATTTTCTTGGATGTTTCCTTTGATTGTTGAAGAGTTGTGATCAACGATTCATCATTCAGAACATCTGTGGACTCATTCAAAAGACGCAAAATCTCATCTTCAATGCTCTTCAACTCAGCTTTCATCTTGGCATTACTTGCAACGAGTTGATCTTTCTGTTCTTCAAGATCGATTCTTTCTTTTCCAACAACCTTGGCAAGCAACTGGTCTTCCAAACCTCTCTGTGTGATGGCAAAGTTCAACAGAGTCACCTTAACACACAATTCAGGAGCATATACAGGGTTGGGAAGTTTTGTAGTAATGTACAGCCTGAAGTTGGTGTTATAAGGAATCGTTTGATCACCCAATTTAATACTCAAACCTCCGCTTCCTTTCTGTTTAAAGACTTGTTGCTGCAAAATGGGTTCTAAAGCTGGATCTAACTCCTCTCCAACGTTTTCAAGCAAAACAGGCCTTCCGAACCTGATATCATTCTCCAGTGTTCTCAAGAAATCTTTATCAGAGAGCTTAATGATATCCAATCCATTCTCTTTCTCCATTCCTCTCACCCACTTGTTGGCTTGACTCTGAGGATCAATCATCAGAGGCCATCTCCTTGCATTCTTGACATAGAGAGCATTCTCAGTACTGTGGTTATCGGCAGGCAATCCAACGCCTCTCCAGTGACGCACTTCAACTTCATCAGCAAGAACATCGAGGAAAGTGACATTCTTAGAGTGTCTAATGCCACATTTATCAAGATGACTCACCCATTGTTTCCATAATGAACGTCTGAACTCCGCAGTGAAGGCTCCAAGGTAAGCAATCGAACCGGAAGAAAGCACAACATCTCCAACAACATTCTTCATCTTCTCAGAGTAGATAACAACTTGTTCACCCCATCTTGTTCTCTCTCCACTCAGACCTCCGACAAGTCGATTGGCTCTGTCGAGCTTGACCTTCGTTTCTTCAACGAGTCGCTGGAGCTCGAGTTTCTCATCATTCTTGGTTTTGTACAAGGTCTCAAGTTCTTGGATTGTGTCCTCCACCTCTTTCAAAGTGGCCTTTGTCTTGGCAAGATTGGCTTCGACAACCTTAAGCTCAGCTGTAGCTTTTGCCAATTTCTTTCGAAGAGGCTCAATTTCTTTGCTCACTTGGTGGTATTTAACCATAGCTCGAACCCACTTGCAGAAATCAACAACGGCAGAGGAAGAAGAAGCGACGGCACTTGGTTTAAAGTTAGGATTGTCGATATATTTCATGATCTTCTTAATCGTAGCGTCAGGAATCGAATCTTTATCATATTTCTTACATTCGGCAATCAAACGACGGGGGTCACGAAGAAGAATCTGAGCCTGAGGCCAATAATCATCGATTGTCCTTCCTTTTCGCTGTGGATCTTCCTTCTTCTTGGGTCTCTTACCGAACATAATACACACGGCTTCCATGACGAGCACAGCACCGGCAGGAGGGGTAGTATAACCCAAAATCTCAGTAAGATCCTGAATACGCATCTTATCCATTCCCGCAAGGGCTTCATCAAGGGCGGGGAGAGCTTTTCCAAGATCAGCCTCGGCTTGCGACTTCATGGTCTGACATTCATCCTTCTTTGCATTAACTTCGGCCTCTTCTTTCTTCACAATGACACGTTTCTCATTGGCAACAACACGACGTTGTTTAATGTCAACCATCATAGTCTCCACCTCAGCACTCTTAGTGATAAGAACGGGCTCTTGTTTCTTCAATTTGGCCTGCATTTCAGCAACAGCCTCAGCAGTAGTCTCAAGTTTGTCAAGACCATTTCTGAAACGATCACGCATATCTTTTGTTTCTTGGTATTTCTTCATCAACAAAGTCTCGAATGTACGCAAAAGCTCAAGATAACTCGTTGGAGTAACATGATTGGTCCTCTTCATTGTTTCTTTGAATTTGACTGAAGCTTCTTCCACACTCTGATGGATTTTAACACACATACGAACGAGTCCTCTTCTGTACACAGCGAGTTCACTATCTTCAGCAATCTCACGAGGGTTCTCATCATCATCTTCATGGACAACTTCACCTCCTTCAACACCTGGGAGGACAAGACCATTGACAACTCCACGAGCAACACTCTCAAGGGCTTCCTCAGGCCATCCAGTGAACCAATCGATCGTACAACAGTTCACAAATGATGGGAACATCCTCAAACGTGTTCTGAAGGCCTCACCGACGGGGGACATACACAAGACAACATGGAGTGAACGACGCACACGAGAGAGATACTCCTGGAACAAAGAAACCTTTGTGAGTGGCTTGCCTTGTCCCTGGCAGATAGGACGCATTGTCTGATAGATTGTATCGAGTTCTTGGGGATCATAAATGGTGGGAACATCACCAGTATTTAAGATATTGTTCAAATCTTCGAGCTGTGATTCATCAAACAACTGAGTATCATTGAAGAGGAACACAGTCGATTTCTCTTGAAGACCAGCTTGCTGCAATACATTCTTGAGATCATCTCTCCATTCCTTCTTTCCATAACTCTTGGAAATCTCAATCTGGAACACACTGAAATCATTCATATATGTTGCAAGACGCGTGAGGGATTGCCTACCACTTCCTCCGACACCAAGCAGTAAAGCATGTCCACGAGGCTGTCTCAGAACTCTGGCAATACGAGCCAAATGGTCAAGGGCATGATCGAAGAGCACAAGGCTGAGAGGAGTCGTTGCATCTTGGTTATAGTCATCCTGATACTCATTAACAACATCACGAAGCCTGGTAAAGTCTTCAATCTCCTCGTACATACGGATATCAGCAGAAGGATCCATGAAATCTCCATAAATCAAACGTTCTCCATTCTCCTCGATGTACACATCCTTAACATTCACCTTGAAATCGTCAGAGCATTTCCGACAGACAAGATTACGGAACCAAGAACGATCCTCATCAGAAATAAGACGATCGCTGAACACACGCTCACACTCATGACTCCATAATTTCACGACAGAGAGTCGATCCTCAAGTTTCTTGGGGTTAGCCATGAGCATTCCAACGAAAACGGCACTAAGATCTCTCAAATTGAAAGTATAATGGGATTTAAGTGGAGTTGGAAGCAATTCTTGACGGATAGTGTTGAACACATCGACGGTGGCACTGACAACAATGTCACAAGTGTCAGCGACTTCACCAGCATTGGCACGACCACCTAGTCTGTTGTCGATCCAGTGATTCATGATGGATCCAAATACATGGGTGAGACTGTTGTTGTCCATTTCTGGGAATGTAATAATATTGAAATGACGCATGAAACGAGCAGTGACCGGGTTTCTACCTCCTCCGGGTGGACCCATAGCAGCAACCAACTGAGTGTCAACAATATTCATAAAGTGCAGACTCTTCCTATCATACCATCCTCCATGATCAATGAATTGACGCAAAAGCTCAATGGGAGGCTGAGCTCCATACTGTTCACGGGCAGGCATGTTAAGATCATCAACAAAGACAATGAATCGTTTCCCACTGGGAGGCCCATACACACCTTTTCTACGCTTATCACACTTGGCATCAATCTGGTCCTGGGTAAGGTTTGCATCAGTTTGGGCAGAAAAGTTAATAAACACTGGCATGAAACGATCAGAGAGTCCCTTCATGATTGTCTCTTCGACGACAACACTCTTGGCTGTACCGGTTTCTCCGACACAAAGAGCTTGCTTCTTGTTCTCAATAAGACGGGCAAGGATATTGGATGATCTAATGGTATCAACAGTGGGGATAATCAAGTCACAGTACTCAACATTACGAGGGATACGCTGCTCTTCAACAGTATCGAGCCAGTAGACCCACTCTCCATACTTCTGACCTCTTGCGGAGCCTTGTCCATCATCTTCCTCTTCATCCTCATCATCAAAACCATCATCATCACCTTCACCTTCAGGAAGATCAAGTTCAAAGCAGAAATCGAACAAATTAATGCCTCCACGACGCTTAAGATCAGCCTCCTCTGCCTTTCTTTCCCTATCAGCGAGTTCCTTTGCCTTCTTCTTGGCGGCAGCAGCATCGCCCTGCTCATCTTTTCTGAGACGGTATTCATAGCGACACTCAGATATGCTCTTGGGAAGCACATATTTCGAGAGCAATCCCTCAGCCTTGATGCGGCCGAGCAAGTACTCGTTGAAGACATCTCTCGTACTTCCATCAATGGCTGCACCGACAGACCAAATGACACAGAACACGAACAATGGCTCAAGGACATCGGGAATAACACGAAGCATTGATTGAGGGATCACGAAGGAGTATTGATCAGGCATGAATGAGGCGATAGAACAATCCATAAGGTTCAAGAAGGAGTTCAGGAGACTCAATGGAGTCGATGGAACCAAGAATTTAATGATATTCCCACCATCCTCAGTAGCTCCAGTCATGCAGAACTGAATACATTTGAACAAAATACTCTCACACAAAGAGGAGACACGTTTGGAAACACTGGAAAGGGGGAATTTCTTCCACTCTCCGCTTTCCCTCAACTCTTCAACGGATGGCTCAACGTCCTTCATTTGTCTACCAATCTGCATGGGTAAGGCTTCAACCCAACTCTTGACGACAGATTCAAGGGGCAAAACACTCTGGGGCTCCATGTAAACCATACCACAACGGGAAACAGTAGCAGGTGATGCGACGGCAAGGTCTTCAACCTCGAAGATCAGCCTCATTCTCTCAGTGAGTGAGATAATCTGACCAGAAGACAGACACAGCTTCTTGTTATCATCCAGACACGTGTTCATATCCTCAATCCAAAGGGCATCAACAGGACCATCCAACACAGTCCAGCAATGCAATCCCTTAGTGTCTTGGCTCTGAAGACGAATAATATTGGCGAGAACACCATCTGTCCATTCATATGTCATTGGATCGAACTGACCGTATAACTGTCCCATTGTAATAGATTTTGGATTCAACAGATCAATCTTCACCTTTCTGTACCTGGGTTCAGAATCTTTATCCAAAAGACCATGTTTCTGCTTCTCCTTGCGTTCTTTCTTCTCCTTGATGGCCAACATAGTCATAGCATCGCTCAAAACTTTATACGTGGCTGTCTTTGAGGAAGCAGGACCAACAATCATCAGACCATGACGGAGCTCAATGGTCTGGAAAAGCTGGATACATTTGTCAATGAAACAAGGGATGGGTTGGAGACCACGATTGATTGCACACTCACGGAGAGCTTTCTCCATATCTCCAAAGTTAACCTTAGGAGGCTCTTTATCGGGGAAAAGATCGCTGATAATGTTCTCAAACAGAATAATATCATCGGCAAGGAACTTTGGAAGATTGACTTCTCTCAGGGCACGATACAACATAATCTGTTCATCCATTTTGTCCTCAGTTTCATAAAAACCAGCGTCTTGTTGTCTCTTAAGTACACCAGCACGTTGCACAACAGTGTTAACGGCACGCATACCGAAATCGTAATGGCTCTGGGAAGACAACTGTTCAGATGAAAGTCTGAATGTGGCAACCATTTTCTGTGCCAGAGAACGACCTTCCTTGAAACCATATGAGAAGAGACGAATCTCACCAATTAAAGCATAATCGGGAATAAGACAAGACACGGATCTGAACAGAGCTTTAAGATTGTCTGGAAGCTCAGTACGACCAGCGTAACCGGGGTTCATAGTAATGAATGTGGCAAAAGTATTCATGAGAGGGATTTCTTTCCCTTCAAACGTGAGACGACTCACTCCAGCCTGAATACCTCTCTGGATAGTCAGAATCTGTTGGGCAACAACGGAAAGCACTTCAACGTTAAGCCTGTTGAACTCATCGAAGCAAGACCATGAACCAGACATAGCGAGACCTCGGAAGAACTTACCCATAGCCTTGTAGTTAAGACCATCGGAACAGTTGAACACGATAATATTTACCTGGATAGCCTTGGCAAGATCCTTCACTGTCTCGGTCTTACCTGTACCGGCAGGACCAGCTGGAGCACCTCCAAGACAGAGATGGAGGGCACCAGTAAGTGTCATGTAGATCCTGTCAGTCAAAGGGGTGATAACCAGACGAGAGTCGATACCAAGATACTCGTAGCACGCAGGGAGAACACTCTGAACCTGTTTAATATTCATGTCAAAGTCTTCTTGATCATCAAAGAAAGATGGGTTTGAGGAAGCATCTTTCAGAGAGGCACCAACACCTTCCTCTTCTTCAACATCGGGAGCTTCCCAGTAGTAACGAAGCTGAGCCATCCAATCGAAATCATCCGCAGAACTCACCTTGGCTTTTACCAGACGTTGCACCACATCCCTTGCATGCACATCAAGTGTAAGAAGATTTGAAAGAATCTTGGATTGTTTCCTATTAAGTCCTTTCTGAGCAAGCTCTGTGGTTTTGTGGAGCTGAGCAGAAAGAGAATCATAGAGCTTTACAAGACCAACATAACCTCCACTGGCAATGGCATTTTCAACTTGCATGGCCCAAAATACCTGAGAAACAGACAAAATGACTTGTCCAGGGTGATCGTTGAGGATCCAGTCGTTTCTGTCCCTCTGGGTAAGATCTTTAATTCCAACAAGAGAGACATGACGCACAGTTTCCTTCATCTTCTCTTCGACACTGTTCATCCAATTCTCCACATTTCCCATAGGCACAAGAGAATCGACGAACTCAACAATTTCTCCTTCAACACTCACCATTGCAGTGATTTCACACTCATCAGCACTGGCATCTTCATCTCTCTCGGCAAACACAAGGCTCTTGATACCATTGAAACATTTCTTGATGTGGGGCTGAACAGCACGTGGATCCTTGGTCTGAGAAAGAATTTCCAGAAGCTCATCGTCAGAAAGGAAGCAGAAACGGGCAAATGCCTGACGTTTGGTTTCAAGATACTCTGACAATCCCTTTTGCACACTCTCGAGGGTTTCATTCATCTCTTGGAGTTTGCCAACGAGTTGTTCCTGCGTACAGAATGATATGGCAACATTGTTACGTTTCCCCTGAGCAATAAACTTTCTCCAAGCGCTATCTACAGTTCGGAACTTTTGTCCTTCAGTCGGAAGCTGCCTCATAATATCATCAGAGGAGAAGATAGGCTCAAGATACAACCATGCACGCTGAACTTGGAGCCATTCTTCAATAATTTCACTCAAAAGGCTCAATTTCTGTTCCCACACAGCAATTCTCTCCTCGAAGGGCTTCTTAAACGCTGAAAACGCCATAGCAGATGTTGTCATGGCGTGATCATCACACAGCTGCAGAATTTCATCACTTCCCTTCAACACATATGTTCCAGTTGTCCCGTAGGGCTCAAGATCCAAGTGAATATCGCTCCAGGCTTGTTCCATCTTATCCAAAGCCTGTTCAATTCCATACTCTTTTCCGGCCACATCAGAGATCTTTTGAACTTCCTCAAGAACAGTACGATGTCCAAGACCCAAGTCAAGGGCCTGTTTCAGAGTAAACTCTTCACCGTTAAGGTCAACATTATCCATATTGACCCCACCTTTGATGAGAATGCCCTCTATCCTTTCCCAATGCCTCTCACGGAGACCAGGGTTCCTCAGAGCAAGGATAAGGGGAACGTATTGTTTGAATTCACCAAGACTCTCCCGGACATTTTCAGCCAAGCCCTGCATTCCTTCCATGCCCTTCTGTTTAAAAGTTCTAGCAACTTTTCCGAGCTCACGGAACCATTGGTTACTCAGTGAATCACACTTATCAGCATCAACTTCCTTCAGAGGGCCTTCAACCCAGGTCGTATGATTCTCATGCCATTCCTTAGCGTCGATCCAAAGTGTCGCAAGCGGTTCAAAGTCTTTGATAGCCTTACTAAGAGGTGTGTATGACGTTTGCTCAATCCCAAACATTCCTTCACGACGTTGGTATAACTCTGCACGCTCTTCCCATCTCCTCAATTGCCTCTGGAACTTGAAGGCTTCTTCGGCGACTTCTTCTACCTTAGTAATATCGTTATAAAGGTCAGGGAATTGAGACACAGTACGAACAGCAGTCTGGACGTTACGATCGAAT
>BQXS01007925.1:580-12996 GCA_024181965.1 Aduncisulcus paluster
GAAATGAACAAATGATTCATTCGTTATGAACCATCAACTTGAATTCTACACTACTTGATGACTTGTGGGTCACAATCTTGCCTAAATTTCCATTGAGTGACTACTACTCAATCACAGGAATATTGTACTTCAATTTATTTGAAGATTTGAAGTTCATGAAACAAAATCCGTGTGGATCCTTGAACATAATGAATCATATTGAAGCTCTTTACAGAGTCTAATGCGAAGAAATAGAACAAACAGCTCGAGTTTAATGAGAACAAAATAAAATAAAAACATCAAGTGAAAAATCTCATGACGTAATTATCAAAAAAAAATTATAAGTTACGATGAGAAAAGCTTTTTTTTAAACAAAACAACCAACATTCAGGAGAGTCATCAAGACTGTACAATGTAATATAATGTACTTATTGTCTACCTTAAAACCCAAGATCATTCATAACACGTCTGCATTCTTCAAACCCGACACCTCTCCACACAGAATTGAGAAGCTTGAAAACCGGATCTCCTTTCACACCTACACATACGATAGCGGACGCCTTTCCATCGGAGTCAAATCCGATTCGGATGATCCTATTGATCCCCGTTTTTGGACATGTACTTTGTCGGACAAGACAAGAGCCCTTCAACGGATCTATGGAGGTGGCATCACCGCTGCTCACAATTTCAATGTCCCACATATGGAGCATGTATGCGAACGACTGGTCTTCTGCCAACTCTTCATATTGCTCAATGCTCCCGTCATGACATGGAATACCTTCAGCACTGCACCCGCACTTGCAGATACGGCAACAATGGAGGACGGCATTGTATCCAGCAATCGAACCACATTTCTGAGCCCTTGCCCAACTAGTTGGAAGGTTCCTGCGTTCAATATATGAACAATCTCCAGCTGCAAATATACCAGAAATTGATGAACCATCAGTCGATATACACTGCATCGATTCATCAACCTTAACTCCAAACTTACCAAGTTGAACTTCAGATCCTTCTAAAAAGCCAACAAGAGGCCGAGCACCAATTGACACAACGATAACATCTGCCTTATCAACGATTTCCCTGCCATTATGATATGAAGCCTGGATTGCTGAAGGAGATCCATCCTCTTTTCCATGGACAACACCTCGTACAGTCACACTCTTACGCATGCACAATCTTTCATTCTCAATGGAACCACGGACAACCGTTTCCCCACGCTTCTCACGGTGTTCTTTTTCAATGAGCCAAGCTTTATCACGAACAACCTTCTCCAACATATCGGAAGACACAGAGTCCAGCTGTCGGCACATGATAAAGTCGGCACGTTCATATACTGTCACCTTGGCAACAGTTGGAATGTGTAGGAAATGAGGAATGGCTTCGAGATTGAGAACTCCACCTCCAACCAAGGCCACATGACATCCCTCTCCAATCTCACGCACAGCCTGGGCAATTCGCTCACTGTCATCCATATTTCTCATGACATACACGCCCTTAGCTAGAGATTTAGGGGAGCAAGCAATGCCAGGAATGAATGTTGGGATGAAGGGTGAGGATCCAGACGCAATGATGAGAGAATCAAAAGATAAGGTTGTAAGCTCGGGATCACGTTGAGATTCAGGACCGTCGGCACACTTATACACTGGTTTAGACGGATGCATGTAGATCTCTTTCTTTTCCTTGTCAATTGAAGCCACCTGCCAACCAATGTGTACTTGAATATTGTACTCTTCATAGAAATAGGATTGTTCAAGTAATAGATCCTGTTCAATGCATTCACCGCCGACAAATGAGGTGAGTTTTGTTCGATTGTAAGGAAGAAGCTGTTCACGACATATTAGATGAATGGCCACAGAACTCTCCTTTCTTGCCTCCTTTGCAGCACTCAAACCAGCAGCACCCCCACCAATGATAACAATCGACTTCCCTCGGGCATGATCTTCCTCCTCAATTTCATCTTCCTCCGCTTCGCTTTCACACACACTGTTGCGACGAGATGAGGAACCAGTCTCGAGCAAATCAGAATCCTCCTTCTTCTTACAAACACGAACACCACGCTTTCTCTTCATCTCATCATCGGCACACACAAAGGATTCAAGGCCAGCGCCACATACAGGGCAAGATGAGGGAGGAGACACACCATAGAACACCTCATTACACACAACACAGCGCCACCAGTGATTCTTACCATCAACTTTCACCGAAGAGGAGGAAGAGATGATCGCACCAGAACCGGAAGAAGGATTAACAAAGTCGACGGACTCACCTTCTTCAACAAGACCCATGGAAACAGAGGAAACAACATTTCCAAGTTTACGACATTTCTCAATATCTTCCTTACTGCTTCTGAACTCTATTTTGAGGGGAGATACTGGCATTTTGAGTTTCAGTGCACGGATCCTTCCAGCGAGAACATCAGGGCCTTCTCCAGACCATCCATAAGATCCAAAAACACCACACACAAGCCCACGGTCACGAATTGGAGAGATCGCTTCCGCTAATTCCTTCATTTGAGGCAGAGCATCACCATTAATAGTTGGAGTGCCTAGAAAGAGGGCTAAACAACCCTCGATACGACTCTTCACCATTTCAATATCATCAACGACCAAATCATATATTTCTATTGGGATAGACTTTCCAGATTTTGACCTTGAGAGTACATCGTCCACAGATTCCTTGATACCTTGGACGACACTCTTGGCCATCTCCGCGGTGTAACCATAAGCAGACACATAGGCTACGACAAAATGTGGTGTGCTACTGGCGATATGGCTATCTGTAAGAGCTGTTGTGGACCATGTATCATACAATTTCAAGGTGTGGAGGAGAAACTCACCATCAAGGATAGGACCATGGGAACAACACACAATATGGGGTCTAATGAGATTATTGATGATCTTAAGGCCATTTTGAACCCAAGACGGGAAAGGACCGAAAATACAATCATAATAATACTGTCTGGCATCTTCATAATCTTCAAGACCATAATTGTCAAGTTTCTTCTTCAAAATCTCAGAAAGGAAGGGAGATCCTTCAGGGAATGACCAATGAGAACCAAAGAAATCACACGTAATAGCAACATTCAATTCTTCGATGTGAGAAAACATAGAATCGGGCCAGTGAAGAAGAGGAGCAGGATAAAAGGAAATTGTATATTTTCCAGAGGAAATGTTCATTGTTTTACCAGTGGCTGGTACTTGAATAAATTTGAAATCGGGAACATTCGAAATCTGCCTTAAAAAGCGAATGGCAGGAGCTGTTCCAACAACAACTGCATCGGGATATCTTTCTTTCATCAATCGAAGAACACATCCAGAATGGTCCGGTTCAGTGTGATTCACAACAATATAATCGAGCTTTTCTCCTTCTCCAAGAATATCATCCAATCTAGCGCATAATTGATCATAAAATTTAGCCTTTACACTCTCAAACAGAATGTTATGTTTATCTTTAAGAAGAAAAGAGTTATATGTGGTCCCATATTCACTCTCCATCACAATATCGAAGACACGAAGATCGGGATCTTTTGCCCCGACACAATACAAATCTGTTGTTATTTTATCAGCTCTTAATTTTGAACTTTGTCTATCTTTTGACATATTTTGAACTTCAAGTCACCAAAAAGCTGCGTTCAACTTGTTTTGGCTTGACTAGTGTGAATTTGGAGTTTAACAATAAAAAAAGGAGATATTAATGAAATGAAATCTTTTGAATTTATTATCAGACCATATCATTCAATAGGATGGTCAAATCACACTCTGTTTTTTTTGTTGTCCTTCTTGCTGAGTTCGCTTAAAATTAGAATAGGAAAATGTTATCCTTTTCATCGAGTTCACTATCTATTTGTGATACAATACTTAAGACGATTCATAGGTCGTTTTTTACACCCATGTCAGATTCCAGTAGTCGATTTCCTTTGAAAATCTCTGTTTCAATTGGATCTACACTTAATCTACGAGGATTTTCTCAAGAAATATTGCCACAAACTACAATGGATCCAGAATTAGAAAAGAAGGTTTTAAAAGAGATTGATACAATTGTTAAAGGTCATAAAAATGTCCTTTTCATGAAAGGAACACCTGAAAATCCAAAATGCGGGTTTTCTCGGCTCGCTGCATTAATTTTGGATTTCCATAAGGTGGATTACTTTCCTGTTGATGTTCTTGAAAGACCTGAATTGAGGGAAATGGTTAAAAAATATTCAAAATGGCCAACTTATCCTCAATTACTTGTTGATGGAACTGTCATTGGAGGCACTGATATTCTTGTTGAACTTCATGAGAGTGACGAGCTAGATGAAGTTTTGTCTTCACCTCAAGAGATAAAATAATCTATTAAATCCATCGTTTATAGATACGAAGATATTCTTTGATGTTAGATGAGCAGTTGGATCTGCGCCAAAAAGTTGCTGTATGAAATGTAATGAAGATCCAAATGACCTCTTCTCATGATTGGTTCATGGAATAATCGGGGTTGTTTGATCATTGCCTGTATTGTGCTTGTTATCACTGTTTCTTAGATTCCTTTAATTCCATTGGTCGTGAATGGTGGATTAGTTTCTTGAATTTTGAATTAAATTTTGATTTGCATGTAACTTCAATCAAATGATAGTTTATTTGCAGCGGTGTGCTATCCATAAGGAATAGGTCTGACATAGTAATATTTAAATATAATTAATTTTGTACCCTTGATTTTTGTTTACAATAAACTATCCTTCCAGTGGGGAGGTTCAATTATTTTAATTTCACCCATCTTTAGAATATTAAACACGAATTCAGAAAAATATATGGCTTCTCGTGTGTTCATTCCTTCAGCAACAGCAAAAACAATTGATTGAAAAGAAATGTCAACGTCACTCTCAAATATTTCGATTAGATCCCATGTGTTTCCAGCTCCAAATCCAGCAAGAGGTTTAATATCCTCTTCTTCCTCCCCACCGACTTCAGAAGAGGGGTGAGTATCTAACAACTTCGTAGATATTTTGTTACCTGTTGGAGTTGTAATAGAAAGAATTTTTGGATATGAAAACAGCCTTGAGCTATATAAATATATAAAAATAATTAATAAATGAACAAAAATAGATAGATATTCATAAATTGAGAGTAAAATTATAACATACCTTAGAGAAAATGCAGGGGAAGATAAAACACGATCATTACATGAACCTAACAACAACACTTCATCAAATTGGAAATCTTGAACAAATCGCTGGATTTCTTTTGAAAATTCTGTCAATTTTCCGGTCAATATTGGTGATCTTTGCAAAAGAATATACATATTTGTTGGGGATTTTCCTTCAGTTCCTGGAAATTGTCGGAGGAAGAGTTCCAAGGCAAATGAAAATGGAGTATCTTTTTTCTGGGAACAAATAAAAGGAACTAAATTGGAACTCAACAAATTGGCAACGATAAAAAATTCTGGTTGACTGGAAATACATTCAATAGTTAATTGGGGTAACAGAGCATGAGAAAACGCTCCTAAAACTAAAATATTATGTTCATGGGATTTTGGTTTGCTATCATCATTGATCCATTTTAAAAGCATTTTGGTTTTTGTTCTTGTATCGATGAATAAAGTAGTATTGATCTATCGATGACAAAAAGTGAAATTGAATTGTATGTCAAGTAATATTTGAATATTCTAATGATTCCTTTATAAAAAGAGTTATTCTTAATTAAAATCAACCACAGATAAATTTTATTTGAATGTTTAACCAATTTGTGATTTGTATATTTTTCAGGATTCATTCTTGATGAAAAGGTATTTATCCATTGATTATGTAATCAAATAGATGGATAATATGATATCATGTATCTTCCAATTTAAGCGATATTGGTGATATCTCAACTTTTCAATCCGATTGAAATCGGGAGTCCCAATCACATTAATATATGACTCACTTTCGTCTTCTCTTTCCGAGGCATTCACAAGTCTCAAGGTCTTCAAGTAATGTTGAGATATATTAAAAAGAATTATTCGGAAGCATTACGAGCTCTAATCATATGGTACCGGTTGTTTTCACGAACACTTTTGACAGAATGTTGGCTAAGACGAATCGTTTCAACAGCTGTCCCTCTAATAAAATATTTAGATGTAGAATAGCGATGAGAGTAAATTTTTGACATAATAGTTACTTCTTTGAGATGGATATTACCGAAGCCATCATGTTTGAATAACTTCCCAATGACAATCATATTTGAATCTTTGAGTGTTATAATAATTGGATATCCTTGAGCTCCTAATAAAATATGAAATGGTTGCTTAAAAAAAAATAGAAAAAAATCTCATAAAGGGAAGTCTTGAAAAAGAAACATGATGGAATAAAATAGGGAGAAAAAAACATACCATAGTTCAATTGTAATGAGTATAATAGCAAAATATACTGTGTTGGGAAGATAATTGTGACAAACACACAAGTGGTAACTTCTTCTCAATTTTCCTATCTGGTTGGCCTTCTGTATACCCTAAAAAAAAAGACTAAAATACAATAAAATAATAAATATATAAGAAATGCAAAATAGTTTTTATTTTTTATTTTTCAAATTGAAAGCAAATTAATCATCCTCTTCACTTTGAAGCCAAGCCTCACTATCCTCTTCTTCACTCTTTTCTTCGCGTCCAACATATATATCTCCCAATATAGGAGCCAAGTCGGCTGCTGAAAGAGCATGGAATGGGCGATCGAGGCCAATAATAGATATAGATACTTCTTCAGGTTTTAATTTGGTTTTAACAGTTCCAGCAAGGGCAGTAACTCCATGTTTAACAAGTTCTTCAACGGAACAATCTTCGAATTCCATAAAATGTTCTTCCAAATAGGTTTTAGCGCTTTGAGACCGAGCACCAATTGTCGTAGCGATATATTCGGTATAGTTAGCGCTTGGAGATGTTTGAAATAAATGAGGACCAGATTTATCAACTCCAGCTACCAAAAGACCAACTCCAAAGGGTCTCCTTCCAGCAATTTGAGTGTTTTCTTGAGCTTTTTCAGATAGTTTAACAATCAATCTAGAAACAGGATGGGGGCTTCCATAGGCATATATGTGATTTTGACATTCTCGACGTAGATATTTGAACAATACTCGTCCATCGGCAGCGAGACCAGCCATGGATACCCCAATGTGAGAATCAACCCGGAAAATCTTTTCGTGATGTTCTGAAAACATATCAGCAGCCCTTTTATGGGCTGCTAACACAACGTGAGTCTTTGATTTAAGACCCACTGTAACAATACCCAACTTCAGTGACTCCATTGCATATTCAACTTGATGAAGTCTTCCCTGGGGCGAAAATGTTGTGATATCACTATCATATTGGTTTCTGAAAGCCATTGACTCGCTTCTTTTTCAAATATGTCAGGAAAAAAGCAGTGACACAGATCAATTTATAAATACGTCATTAAATGGAGTCTTGAGAATATCAATAGATGTAAAATATTAATTACATATATTAACGCCAAAATCAATGGTCAATCTATATTTCCTATTGTTTTCTGGGATGACAGATGTGCAACACTGCGGCAGTGTCACTGCGTTAGAGCAAGGAGAACAATCTGCAGACTCCTGAGGAATGAGGAGGTGGTTCGAAGGCAACCCTATTGCTTTTATTTTAAGTGTGGTGGGGACACTACCTGGTAGACTACCAGTGGTTGTTTGAACAATTGTTGTCACAACATTCAAAGAATAACTACGAGGAGATCTGGAGAGAGCAGGGAAAGAAGGATCATTTCGCCCTTGAATGGTTCAGAAGGAAATGAGGAACTACAACAACAAGCTGTTGGAAGTTTGAAAAACCCCGATTTTTCATTGGGAAATCAACGATTCAAAAAATTGTTTTGAAGATTTGCATTTATACAGTATTTTGAAATATGAATCAAAAATTAAGTATTTTGCTTATGAAAGCAAACAGAAATTGAAAAAAATGTTTTTCTTGGCAACATAGTGAGCATGGCTGAACAAGGAGCAGTTTTACAGGGCTATAATAATGAATTGGTCAAAAGTATGTTCTTTTTTTATTATCCACAATGGGAGAATGTACAACTTTCGAGATTTTTCGTAATGATTTGCTGATTCCTTGTTTTTTTATCTTATATTGTTTAGTTATTGAAAAATTGAAAAAAGACAGAGCAGCTCTTGATAAAGTTTTGGTTCAGAAAGGTGAAGAAAAGGCAGAACTCCAAAGAGACATTAGAGCCATGCAAGAGAGGTTAAGAAAGACTGAAGAAGAAATTGATACACAACAAGCTGAAAGAACTAGAATAGATACCGTGATAAAGGATGCTGAAGAAGCTTATAAGAAAGTTCTTGATGGAAGTAAGACCTTGCTCAAATTTTTGAAAACAAAAAAGCCCGGACCGAGTCCCATTAAATGAGTAACCCCTCTTAAATTTTTGATTTATTCGATTGTACTGAACCACAAAAGTGGTTCCACCTGAAAATTGCGAATATTCGTTTGCTCATAATTGACGGAATAAAGCAATAATCTCCAAGGTTGACAAACAATCTATTCTCTCCGAATTATTTTCCGGCTGCTCTTTCGGCTGCTTTCCGTTGTTTCTCCCTCATTATCTAAATGATAAGTGATGATTGTCAATGAGATAGAATGTTAAAATTTCCAAGAAAAAAAGTAAAAATAAAAAATTGTGGCAATATAATAAGGGTTTTATAAATTATTTATAGGATTCAAACAAACATACAGCGGCAGTATCTTCCCTTCGTTTGGAAAGGTCTCCTTTTTTATCAGATTTCTTTTGCTTTGATGCTCTTTTTTGAGCACGAGCTCTATCAACATCTCTTTGATTTCCACGGCTCATTTCCAATTGTATTCGTATCAAATGATAATTTTTTTTTTGTTGTTATCCTAGTCGAAAATGAGAAAACAAAAATAAAAGAAAGCATTTTTTGTCAATAACTATCGTTTTTAAAAGGCAAAATCCCCACTATTTCAATTGATATCATTTCAATCGCATCACTCCAATCGTGAAATGATTTCATGACAACATCTCTTTGAAACAGTCAATTTATTAAATCACCTTTTGAGATGTGTGAATATTGTTCACTTTGTTCCTATGTTAAAGACCTTCATTTTCCTGAAAAATCTCCTGAATTTCACTATGAACCATTAGTTCAACACCGTGGACCTGATACTGCCACTTATGAGCTTCTCACTGTCCAAGGAGTTGACATTGTTAAAATTCCTGGAACAGAAGAAGAGTTTGTTCGCGTTAGTCCAGAGGTGATTCGACGTTTATCTTTCGAAGCAATCAAAGAAATTTCTTTTTTCCAACCACATGGTCATCTTAAACAGATAGCCGCCATCATGACTGATCCCGATGCGAGTGATAATGATCGCACTGTTGCCCGTGAGTTTTTGGTTAATGCTACGGTTGCTGCCCAGGGCAAATTACCTACTTGTCAAGACACTGGTACTGCTATTTGCATTGGCTATCGTGGCCAACGTGTTCTTACAGCTGGTGAGGATAAAAAACATTTGAGTCGGGGTATATATGATGCCTATGGTGGCATGGCTCTTCGTTATAGCCAGGTTGCTCCTCTTACCATGTTTTCGGAGAAGAACACGGGAACTAATCTTCCTGCTCAAATTGAGCTTCATGCTACAGATGGTGGAGAGTATCATTTCCGTTTTATTGCTAAGGGAGGTGGTTCTGCCAACAAGTTCAAACTTTTTCAGAAAACAAAGGCTCTTCTAACTCCCGCCGCTCTCACTTCATTTATCCGTTCCCAACTGCCAGCTCTTGGGACTGCTGCCTGTCCTCCTTACCATATCGCCTTTGTTATTGGTGGATTGAGTGCCGAACAGAATATGGGCATGTTGAAGAAAGCATCTGCTCATTTCCTTGATGACCTTCCTTTCACTGGAAATGAGCATGGAAGAGCTTTTAGGGATCTTGATCTCGAACGTGAAATTGAAAAAATGTGTCAGGATAGTGGAATAGGAGCACAATTTGGAGGGATTGGATTCGCTCTTGATGTCCGTGTTATTCGTCTTCCTCGTCATGGTGCTTCATGTCCTGTGTCTATTGGTGTTTCTTGTGCTGCCCACAGACAATGCAAGGCCAAGATCACTCGTGAGGGTGTGTATATCGAGAGGCTTGAGCATAACCCTGCCCAAATCCTTAAAAAGGCTGATGAAGACCTTGCTGAATTGATGCGTCAGAAAGCCAAGGTTGTGAAGAAGGAAGGAGGTGAAGATGAGGAAGAGAAGGAGGGTGGTATTGTAAGTATTGACCTTGACAAAGGAATGGATGATATTTGTGCTCAATTGACACGCCATACTGTTGGAACAAGACTTTCCTTGAATGGAACCCTTATTGTTGCCCGTGATATGGCCCATCTAAAACTTGCTGAGAGATTGGAGGCAACTGGTTCAATCCCTGATTATATCAAGGATCACCCTGTCTATTACGCTGGGCCTGCCAAAAAACCCGAGGGATTCAAGAGTGGCTCCATCGCTGCCACAACTGCCCAACGGATGGATCCATATGTTCCCCTTTTCCAGCCACATGGAGGATGTCGTGTGACAATCGCCAAGGGACAGCGTGGAGATGATGTTACTGCTAGTTGCAAGGAATACGGTGGATTTTATCTTGGAACTATCGGTGGAACTGCTGCTCGTGTCGCGAGTCAATGTATTCAGAGCATTGATTGTGTTGAGTTTGAAGAATTGGGAATGGAGGCCGTATGGAAATTGGTGGTAAAGGATCTTCCGGCTTTCCTCCTTGTTGATGATAAGGGAAATGATTTTTTCAAGACTTTGGGAATGTGATTGCCTAATTTCATGAACTTTGTTGACTCGAATTGTGGATTTTCGAATTTCGGGTTTCGACAGATAACGGTATTAATTGTTTAACAATAATAAATTGGATTATAATGTTGCACTATATTGAAAAATTAATGATTTTTTATTGATTATCGAACTTATAATTGTGTCGGCTGATGGCAATTTATGTGGGGCTTGATTTGGAACCAATGTATGTTTCTTCTTTTTTATTACTTCGATAATTTTCAAATTATATTTTGTTTTTTAGACTGGTATCATATTCTAATTCTTTTTTTACGACAAGACTTCTTTCACATCATATGCTAATTAGCAAAGAAATTGAAGAGCCTCTTGAACAAGATTGTATTCAATTAACAACAGACATGTTGGAAATGCGTGGTCATAGTGATAAATTGGTCAAACCACGCCCCCAGAATCTAATTGATGGGAGTTCTAGTGGATGGTTTTGTTCTTCTTTTACGATCAATTTTGAAACTCCCAAAGATATTTCATCACTTTGTATCCACTCTGGCCATCCAAGACCCCAAAAAATGGAGATTCGAACTTACCAAATGATCCCGTCCTCTTACAAGCCATTTCCTTCTGTTCCGATTCACTCTCCATCCCTTTCGCATTCTCTCTCAAAGGGACATATGTCAATAGATTCAGAACATTCTGAATTATCAAAGGAACCATTGGTATTTACTTTTTCTATGCGTGAAACATTTAAATGGCAAGAACTTGCTCTCACCAGTCTTTCTGTGGGCAAAATTGAGGTGAAATGTCTGAATAATTTTGTGGATATAGCAGATGACAGTTGCTTCATAAAACAAATTAAGCTTAAAGGTCGGAATGTTCCTTGGTTTGACCTCTATGAAGAGTATGTATTATGTTCAAATATTAAAGCCGTCAAAGTTGGGATGGTTGTTGATGTTAGTGAACATGAGGCTCCGTTTGATTCTCGTCGGGGAGTTGTGTACAAGATATTTGGATCTTCCGCCGAAATCAAAGATGACCGTGCTCGTGTAAGGTTACCAGGGGAGATGTGGGAAGGTTTTGTCTCCGATCTCACCGTATGTTTGGATATTGAGGAAGCTCAGCAAGAAATTGAGAAAGAAACACAACGACGCAAGGCTGAACATGAGAGATTGTTGATGGAACAAAGAGCGAAGGAAGAGGAAGAAAGGAAACGTTTGGTTACTATATTGGAACCTGTATTTTCATCCTTATTGACTCAAATCGAGACTCAGAATGCTCTAATTTTGGAACAACAGAAGCATATCGAGACCTTAAATGCAGAATTGGAAGAGATAAGGTCTGATCAGATTCATAAAGATCAACTCCTTGACGAAGATAAAGAGAAACGATTTGAATGGATGGGTCAACAAGATTCTTTGATTAAAGAGACACAGAGATCAATTCAATGCGTGTCGAACTCATTGGTTTCTCACGTTTCTACTATTTCGGCGCAGATTGATAAGCTTTTAGTTAGTGATGAGGGATTAAAAAAACACTTGGAAGGCGTCGATTTGAAGACCAAAGAACTTGCTTCTCGGAGAGGTGAAGAGCAAAAAATCATTGAAATCACCAAAGAAAAAACAGAAAAAAGGATGAAATCTATGGAAGTGACAATATTTGAAATCCAACAGGAATCTGAG
>BQXS01009683.1:0-10194 GCA_024181965.1 Aduncisulcus paluster
CATGCACCATGTCTCGGAGCGAATGGAACTTTATATGCTGTTGAGTTGCCTTTAAAAAGGCATGATATAAGCAATATCCATCTCCTGGAACGTTTTCAATTGTGATTCCATGATGTTTAGCTAGTTTGTCTTCATCCATTATCTATCTTGCGCACCAATCAATAATATTTTTTAATAATCGTTATTCTCGGATATAAATATGATTAATATACAAAATTATTATAATAAAATCTGCTTTTATTGGTTATTTTTGTATTTTTTTGAAAGTTTTGTTTTTGCTGGCTTCTTGACCTATTATTTTCATTTTTAATGAAGTTTTAGCCATAAATATACAAAAGTTATAAAGAATTTAGAGGTTTTATTATGAATTTAATCTATATTCAAGGCGATAACATTTTAACGGTATTTTTGACCGAAATTGGCGATATGAACAATACCGGCAAAATGTTCTCGCCTGCGCGAAGGGAATTTTCAACTATTTTTTCTATTTTCTATTAAATTTGTTGAAATTATGAAAGATTTATGGGTTTTTATTTCTGTAATGGGTGTAGCTAAAGATATCTTAGGTACCGGCAACTGCCGGTACCGGCAAAACTGACTACTGCGACCCCATGCCCAGGGCAATAGGGCGTCATACGAACAAAATCTTAACAATCAAGAAGATAAAATATAATTTATTATGTTCTGCTGGCAAGCATAATGTAAACAACATCATCAAGTTTGAATTCAGTAAATTTTTCAACGGGTCCTTCGAATTGGCACATAAGTCCACCGAATGAGATAAAAACTTTCAAGACACTCTCATCCTTTGAAGGTTCAAATTTAAAAACTCTTCCACACATGACATAATCACAAGCAGACCCACGGATGAAATCCAATTTGGCAGGATCGTATACAAACTTTTCTTTCCCACTAGATTGGGCTGTATAAATTGTTACTTCAATATTATCACGCTCTTTTACAGTGAAAAGTCCAGAGTGAACATCTAATACAAGAGTCACACCTTCATCATTCTCACAATCCATTCTTGAAACTTCAAAATAAAAGGGTATATATTTGTGAATTCATTCAATTTTTAATTGGGTAATATTGTCAAATGGAGAAAAAAAATAAGGAATTACAAGATTGACGATCAAACAACAAAATAGACCGAAAACATACTTGTATCAAACACTTTTCCTTCTTTATCGACACTTTTAACGAGGAAACCACCGGCATATAAGGGATGTAATGTGCTCATATTATACTACGTCCAAAATAGGGCGATTTCAAACCAACTCAATAAGTTCTCATTTCTGTGTTTTTTCAGTGATTTTACTGGTGTAATATACCAATTTTATTAATAATTTCCTTATTTAAAGTGTGTTGAAATTTATAGATAAGCCGCAAATGACTAAATCCGAATCTAATAGAGTGATTCTTATTCTATAGATTAAAAATATGGTTCTATATAATAATAAATCAGTTTTTGAATATAAAAATTGACTTACTGAATCATGCTGAAACTTATTCCCAAATCAGTCTTTTCTGTCCCATCTATAATATTTATTATATATTTCCATGTTCTTATGGCATCATTATTATCAAATGTCTTCTTAATCCTAATATTTATCCCTTATGTTATTTCAACTACTTTATCCGAGGAAGTGCTGTTATCACCTGTCTCTAGGCATATTACACATTATTCAAATACAATAGACGAATTCGCTATATCTGATGATGTCATCAGTAATATAAAAGAGGCAAATTTAGAAAGTGGAACCTCTGTGACTCGTCGGAATTCTGATGAGCTTATCACTAAAATTTCAACCTCCTTTTCGGATATTATTTCTTCCATACAAACAAAGTTAGTTGATTCTGTCGATATTCTTGATGCTACTCTTTCTTCTTGGTCTGATTATGAGATGACTTCAGTGAAAGATTTATCCATGAAGCTCTCTGACCCATCTGATAAGGAATCTCCCTTGTATTCAACACTTTCAGGTGAATATCTGGATGTGGATCGGGGCAGTATTGGTGTCTTTATTCCCGATTTTATTTCTGATGAAATCAAAGAAGACGCCCATTCTATTCCAACAAATATTTATGATTTATATGTCAACATCGTTCAAAACACGCCATCGTCTCAAATGAAACAATACAATATCTCGTCAAACTCATATTCCCTTGTTCAATCTCCTCTTCTTTTTTCTCGAGTCATCCCCCCTTCGGGGTTGATTTATATGACTCCGTCGATGAATATCCTTGATTCTCGTCTTGATACCTCTCTAAAACAACGAGTTACGTTCGATCCACGGTCAACGGGGTCCTGGAAATCTGCTGTGTCTCTCAAGCTACTTCGTGGTGCTGTCGTGATACTTGACACCTCATTTGACGCATATATAGCGGATATTATTAACGCGGACAATGATATCTTTGAGAAACTAATGCGATTGATGTGGAGGACGACAGATCTTGTCCTTACACAGTTCAGTTCATCTGATTATATATCAATTGTCAGTACAGATGGGGAGTTTGATGGGAATATTGCTCGTATTTCATCCTCTAGTAGGAAGAATGTGAGTGATCTGGATGGATATTCCGATATTCCTGGACTATTCAGAGTAGATGACGTTATTCTAAAAGCAGCTAGATCAGAGGTGAAAGAATATTTTTCTTCGATTGACGTGACAACATATTTGGCCAATAAGCAACATACAACCCATGAATCACGTGAGATGGACAACCAGGATGACAGAATGCTCGCCATTACATTAGCTTGTGACTTGTTGAGGACAGCTGTTGATACTGTTGTTAAATTGAGCGATACTTTTGAGGATCGGATCAACAATCTCATTGGTAGATCTGCAACAGCTCTCAGCATGTCCACATCACATCCACTCCCAGCTGGTTCTCCACTCCATCTGTTCGTTGTCAGCATGGGGGCCATCTTTCATCAGTATTTTACAATAGAACTCGTTTCTAAACTGAAAAGTAACGATTTCTTCTCAGCAATTATTCCTATTTTCCTATATTTAGATATCGATGTCCTTTCTCAAAATTCTATTCCTGGATTTGATGTAGATTTCCAGACTATCCCTCTACCTCACTTTCGTCATTCGAGCAAGCACAACTTAAACAGTGCAATGTGCAACACGAATGGGTTACTTTTGGCCGTTGACATTATTTCACATATTGAAGGCTGGGCGGACAATGGGGATGACGAAGAAACTTGTGTGTCGACCAGTGATATCATTCATCGATATTCATATGGGTGTGATTCAAATCAAATGAGGAGTATTGAGGATAAGATCGAAAGTTTTGTATTTTCTCATTGTTTTTCTATTTTTAGAGCATTTCATCATAAATCAGATTCCTCATTTACTTCAGATTCCTTCTCTCTGTGTCCCATCTCAACAGCTCGCTCGTCGCTTCCCGTTATGATGATATCGTATCTTGAGTATTTCTTATCTATTCCTGTCGTTTCATTCCTCAAACCGCTTGTGGATGATGATGGTCTATTTAAAGGTATGGCAGAGATGGTGATATCGGTGTCATGGTTATTCGACAATGCTTTCGATTGGGATAATGGATTTGACATGTCCATGTCATATTCTATGCTGTTTGATCATTCCAAACGATTAATTCAGCATCCAAAGCTTCCAGTGGGGTATCTTCCGTGTGAAATTGATCCTGACTTAATTGAAAAAGTTGTTGATAATTCTATCATCTCCTCGCTTTCATCTGAGCACCATACAGCTGGGTCCATCGCTTTTTCGAATTTTAACAGCATCCTCTCTCTTTTTGGGATTGTTGATAACGGACATGTCCACACTATCAAAATGAATGAACTTTTGCTTGACTACCCTGTCCATGTTCCTTCATTTGCTTCGATCGGGTGGAACAGACTCTCAAGTGATTTGGTGCTTGTGAGTACATTCACCCAAACAAATTCATTTACAATATCTCTGCCGTCTATAAATAGATGTTCCACACTGGTATCCAATGATACCGTATGTTATTCCGTGTATGACTCACTCGGGGATGCTGGTTTGATGTGGAATGCTTGTTCTAATAATAGTACAGAATGTACATCAGTGAGCACTGATATCATAGACATTCTAAATTTAGGATATGATGGTCTCGAGGAACATAGTTCAAAACCTGTTAGTTATTCGTATGTTGGTGTGCATATTCCGAGAAATCAGTTTAAATCCACTGTTCTTGAGGATAAATTCGGTTTGGATTATTCCTCTTTCCTGACAACAGACCTTACAGATAACTTTATAACTGCAGTCATGGGTGAGTTGTTTGCTGCGTCTACAACCGGCTCTAACCGGTTATTTTCTAACCAATTGGTCAGAGATATTAGAATCATGAGATATGTTCTTGAAATGCCATTTCTTGAGTCTGCCCTTGAAGAAGGCCTCTCGTATTTATCTGAGTATGAATTGTGTAGAAATTGCGTTCTCTCAGAGTCAAATCCTTTTGTAACGAATATTGGATTGATTGGGGTGTCTATTACCAGTATAGTCACTGGGGCTGAACTGGTATTTCCATATGTTCAACGTTCCTTCGATGCTATTACTAGAGCCAGTGGAATTACTCAAGAGGCTATTTTTAGACCTGATATTACCTCCATTTCCTTACCTGTTGTCTCTCCTTGGGGCAGTGTCGGAGTGGCCATTTCTTCAATAACGATCATATCTGACCTCCCAATGTATGTTCATTCCATTTATGTGACTCTTGATGAAATTGTGTCAAATATTTCAAGTACACTCAGTTCAAAAATGCAGGATTACCCATATTTAATTGTCTCAAATCAAGGTTATGTGATATGTTCATCGGATTCGGATATTAATGAATCAATTATTTCTGTGGCAAAGGAATCCTCAAAGCTATTTATAGGATCTGTGTGGCCTGGGGTGTATCAATCGGTTGTAGATGCTGGTTTATTTGAGGTTGATACAATTATAAGTTCTAACACTGCTTACATTACTGAATTTGGAAGTTTCGACAGCTCCTTATTCGAATCTGTTACAATTATAGATTCTGCCATAATATCCCATACCAGTGTTCAATTTGCATCGAGATGTCTCCCAAGTTCAACGACCTCTAACGTCATATTGGCCGTTGTGGATGGTCTCGATGGCTTTGTATATGTCACCGTTGATGATATTGATTTGATTGACTCGGATCTCTGTTCATCCTGTTCTCTTGAGACTTATAATATTCACAGTAATGATAATCCAATGCAAAAACCAAGGAGTCTTTCACAAATTAAACGGATTTTCGATGGTTCGAGCTGCATTGTTGACTCTAATATCCTTAATTCAGCTGTTTCTAAGGCTGTTAAGACCTCAATGTACATCGAGTATCCAGAAATTGAAACAAATTGTTCAAGTACGGAGTTAATTCAAGGTAGAACCGCCGTTTTAATCGTCAGTTGTATCTGTTTTGTGTTCACAACTAGTGTAATACTCTATCGAATCATCAAACTATGGGTCTGAATTGCCTTTCATTGTGTATATATACTATATATAGTTGTGTTGGGTTAATAAAGAAAAGCTGATCGGTATATCTCCATTTAAATCTCATCGTGTTCGCATGTTCAGTTGGGTATTGGATATCATCCAAACAAATGGTCAAGATTCAGAGGAACTAGAGCTCTATGCTTTAAATATCTCCGAAAACAGGGAATTCGAAACTTGCTTAAATTTTGTGAGTTTGGACCAGATAAAATCCAATAGTTCTGTAGGGATAACAACAATCAGGGGTTTTACTGCATGCAAGAATAAGCTATGCTTTTCCCTCAGAATAATAAATTTGCTAACGTCTTTATTTACGGTACCACCACAGTTCTGGCAAGTTATGCACTTCACAGACGAGGATTTGGATGATGAAATGTGATATTTTACAAAGATTTTGTGCTAATACGAGGATGGATGGGTAAAATGATGTTCTTGATGCTGAACAATGCTTAATAATGGAAATATGAAATGACGACATTTCTAAAAATAGAATTTCTAAAAATAGAATTTGATTTTCCAATATAATGTGTTTGGTTCCATTTTTCTGTTTAAAAGCCTTTGATGCATTTTTTTTTATTCGGAATCAGCTCAATTTGTAAATAGTAAACTATTCTGGTGATCAGTTGAAGATATCCGCTAATAATCGAATGATTCGAATCTTTTGTGGTCTGAGTGGACTCTGAGGTATTCAATGACATCTCTTCGAAATGAAATCCCTGTGACAAAGGAGGATGTAGATAAGGGAAGCTAAACCTGACATCAAAGGAGAATATCCAGAGAGAATCGTCACCTCGAGCTTCCGAGAGACAGCCATCCCATTGATCTTATAGAGGTTGATGTCATTGTGTTACTGTAAAATAACAAGAACAAGATAACGTGGTGATGTTTTACATAATAATGAGAAATCAATGAGTAAAGAAATGTCGAAAATGCATCTACAAGATCCAAGTTGAACAAAAACAGAATCTCCCACTACAAATTCTTGAATTAGACCGAACATTCCAAAACTAATATTCCCATTGGACAAGTTTAACTTGAATAAACCCCCCAATGATCTCTCAAAATGACGAGCAAATTTTATAATATTAACATTTTAACATAAGCCACTCTTAAATAGAATAGAATATCGATCTGCAGTAGAAAAACACAATTATCCACTCTGCCAAGCGAATACATACTTAAAATGCCTGTTAACAAGCAAATACAAGTATAATATCTGATATAGAGACAGAATAATTTCATGTGTTTCTAAAAATAGAAATTTTAAAAATAGATTTCATCGTTTTGTTTTGACTTATTTCTGGTGTTTCTATCTCTGTAAGTGCATGAATAGTTGGAAATAACATATTTTTCCCCTGGATTGATTGATTTTCTTGCACATCATGAAGAGAGAAGAAGGATATTGGATGGAGTTGAAGCAGAAAATCAGAACAGACTCAATTCCTGACCTAAGTATTGTAACAAAGAGATTAAATCGATGGAATGGTTATCCTTTTAGGGTAAACTGTTATAATGTTGGATCAATTAATCTCATTCGAACGCTCAATAGAACAGATATGGGATAAATGATATATCAGATCCATTGGATTCTATTGAAAGATTTTCCGTAATTCATTCCGAGCCTCATCAGCAAGGAGTTGTCTGGAACAGAGCTCATCGAGGATGCGTGGAACTGTCAATGTAGAGTCATCAAATTCTCTTCCAAGTTTGTGACATTGCTCGATCACATTGTTTCAAATTTCTTACATGTATTTTAGTCATGCTTTTCCTCTTGATCTGCTCAATTCGATCAACCCCACCGTCATGGTCGAATACTTCAACCCAAAGCATTGAAAATACCCGACAAATTGACTCAATGTTGATAGAGTTTGACCATCCATCAATACTGCTTTGGGTGCAAAACATCATAATCTGAAGGAAGTGAGTCTGGACTAATCGCAAAGAAAAGGAGAAGAGAAAGACGCGGAAGAGGAAGAGGAAGAGGAAGAGGAAGAAGATTGTGCATCCGATCCATAAGTATTTGTAGAATTGTAACCGTCGTGCGAATGAGTTTGGTGAGATCCAATTATACTTGTTTTGGCTGAGGAAACGGAGTGGTGGGTTTGGTGAAGTTGCTGTTTTTGTTTCTCAATCTCACAATATATAGATTCACGAGCAGTGTTAAGCTCTAGACGTTTGAGAGATCTCAATAAAAAGTCGAAGGATGAAAATAGATCGTGAGAAAGAGAGATTACAGGGGCAAGAAGAAGGTGGAATATATCTTTTGCCAGGGAAGATATGTATCAATTCATTCTTAATATCTAACATAATCGTTGATGGCAGTTCTCCCTCTTCTTCTTCTTCTTTACGAATGATTATTTTGTTGTTTCCCCCCTTGGATTCTTCCCATTGTTTTACAAGAGATCCAGCAAGCTTGATTTCAGAGCAAGCATCAAAAATGAAAGCACAAACATTCTCCCAAACCTTCTCGATCGCTTGTTTAAGTCCAAGATTCAATCTCACACTCTTCTTTTATCTCAGATTGAACTCTTTTCATGGACACTCGGATACTGGTTGGACACAGATTCCAGAGCAAAGGGCAAGAGACAGGGACAAGGAATGGGGTGACATTGTAAATGAATGGAGAGTGGACATTGGAAGGAATAACGGGTGAGAAAGAAGGAGCAGATGATGCAAACTGTGTTGGTGATGCAGTATCTGAGGGTAGCGATGAACAAGATGAACGAAATGAACTAAATGAACGAAATGGTGTCATTTGAGATGAATAATCGGATATATCATAACATGATTGTGATGAATGCTTGAGTTGAGATCTCATTGTCTCTAAATGTTGTAAATGATCGAGAATTCCTGAGACTGTCTCTTTAGAATCCTTCTCTGTCTTCGGAATAATGCATTGAATTGAACTCTTCGATACATGTTTGGGATTATCTCCTCGAGATTCAGGCGAACGATGTGAGATGGAATAGGAATTATATATTGTCTGGAAAATAGCATAAAAGTCGGATATTATTTCTTTTAGCTACAAAATTCCATCCAAAAAATCTTTTTTAGACTTAGAAAAGGCATTGCTGGCATGTTCAACATGGAATAGAGTCGAAACTAAGAGTTGGCTTTGTTGTGGGATCTTCACTGGCTGCCCATGGTTGTAATGGAGAAAGTTGTGTGGTATTGTCTAATATATTATAATCTTCATGCAAATCTTCTTCAGAATAAATGAACTCACGGGAGGAAGGGGAAATAACTTCAGAGGAAACATCATATAATCCTCCTGATTTACCATCACTATCGGAGGATTCTATTTGGATGGAAGCAATTTTAACTCCGTTATATGTCAAAACATTGATATGGGCATCGTCATCCTCAACAGCGATAACGTCAGATGTTCGATGATCAAATAGTAAACATAGGAAAGTATAACATGAGTAAATAATATAGACTGGCTACAAGAAATATATTAGAATATTTTTTAAATTTCAGAAGGAAAAGTTCTGTCTTGAGGAGGTAAACACATATTAGAACCTATTCACACACCTTTTGGTCTCGAGAATGGGGATATTTCCTTTATATCATACAACTTTCGAGAAGAATTGACACCTAAATATTGATGAAAACATGTCGTTGTGCAGAAAACAACGATTTTTATGAAAACGGGGTTCAACAATGGTTGTTGCAATAATATTAAAATATTTCAAATTGATAAAACATTTTATCCACAGATCCAATTGTTATTCCCTGATAAATAGATATCCAAAATGACTTCTTGAAAGTTTCGTCGTTTGGCTACAATTGATATACCATTCGGAGTCATTTTTGTAATTCCAAGTACGTTTTGCATTATTAATGTCTTTTTACTTCCATTCATATCCATGAATATCGTCTAATGTTTTTGCCTCAATGACTGTTTCCATTATCTCTTAATTATAGGGATATTTTCACTGACCCCTTTTATTCAATATCAACCTTAATTGTAGTTGTATAATATCGCATTCTATCAATGGAAAAGGACATATCTAAACCATTGAGAAATTCCTCACATAGAGGGTCTTCCTCCTCGTCAAAACCAAAACATTCTGGCCACAAGCGTGAAAAACATGATTCCAAGACATTAACTTCCGCATCTGCTCTCGAATCTCTGTGTCGATTGGGTGAAGGTGGATTTGGAGAAGTTATTCTTGTGGCTATTAAAAGAATTGATGGCGTTTATGTCTTGAAGAAAATGCTTCGAGTGGGAGATAAGGGAGTTATTAAAGCATGCCATAAAGAATTTAAGACACAATTAAAACTGTTCATGAACCCAAGATGTTTCAATCGTATTCCTCGTCCGATGTACATTCTTGATCTTCTCGATGAGAAATATGAAGGAGTCTATGGATTCTGCATGGAATACTGTCGAGGTGGTAGTGTTAAAGACTTTGCCAAGAGTTGGTGTGCACCTGGTGAGGGAGTTTCATCCGTTAAGCATAATGAGGACTCTGAAGATTCAACCTCTGATTCAACCTCTGAGTCAACCTCTGAACAATCCATTCACATTAATCCCATGACATTAAACCCCCTTCAAGTTGCTTCCTTATGCATTGGAATGATTGAGTGTCTAGATGACGTATTCATGGCCAAACCTGATCTTGCCCATCGAGATGTGAAACCTGACAATTTCCTTGTTCGTTTTGATGACAAAAGTGGA
>BQXS01009684.1:0-10661 GCA_024181965.1 Aduncisulcus paluster
TGAAAAAACTCAGATTCCACAGTTTGAATAACACTTTCAACGCAACCCATTTGAATAGCGATAGAATTTCTTATCTAAAAAATAAAAACAAGCAGAATAATGAATGAATCCGGTTAAAATATTTCTTAATATACATTTAATAAAAGATGTGACACATATTATACATACAATTTGCTCGTTTGCCAAGAAAAAATGGACATCGGTGCTCTGCCGCCAACAGACTGAACAAGCAACCCTTCAATAGATAAGATTGGAAATTTAAAAAACACATATAAACGAATTAAATGCTGGTAAATGATAAAAACATGTTTTATTTTCATTTCCATGCCATGGTGTTTATTCTCGATATCTCAGGCTTTTGGAGACCCATCAGGACTGGATATAGTTCCATTTCACGTGTTAAGAACATTTATGAACGATTTCAATGCTATTCAATAACATGGATATATTTCCATTTCATTTCTATCCTATAAAGTAAGTATCTGTTCATTTTCACTTGCTTTTGTTTACAATCAAAAATATCAAGAACTCGGAATACGATGGTATACATATGTCTGTATACTGCTACGAATCTAATCCCCTGATGCCTCATGGAACACGACATTTCCCCGCAGCCTGAGACTGAGTCAAATCCAACTCCAGTTCCAACTCCAATGCCAGATTCTGATCATCCGATACATTTAATACTGAGATTTGTGCTCTGTGTTCCTTGTCTTTGGAATATGTCATCTGTAATATGTCAAAGCTCTACTATAAAGAAATAGTAACTCATACTCCAAAGATGAACTATCAGCGCATTCTCGAAACACCAGCCAACCCCTCACCATGTCATATTGGTTGAATCACGTGTGACTGGAATGAATGTTGCTGTTAATTGATGAGTGAATCATATTTGCTCTATTTGAACACCGATTGTATGTTGTACTTCCCCCCCATCATTGTCATTACCATCTCGAATACTGCATTGATTGCCCCATTCTGCTTTGTTGGCCCCTGTTTTCTCAATGGAATGCCTTTCTTGCTCGAGTTTCACGTTTCAAGCGTTTGGAACCGATTCTTAACATTTTGAACAGCTATAGAATTCTTCCTAAGATATTCTATTGGTAATATATTCTACAATGATCCATCAAACACCTGAAATAGATGCTGTAATAATGTTTCATCTTTATTTGATTTGCGATGAACTCAAATTCACTAAAATTAACCAAAATCATATCGTTTTGTGGCCAGTGAAACTAATAATAACTTCATTGTTTATGAGAAATTGGGGAATCTGTATTCAACGCATGTGAAGTTCATGATTACGTTTGTATGCAATTTTCGAGACTTAGTTTAAGATCCTGTATTATCAATATTGAATATCTAAGGAAAATAATAGTAATTCGAGATATTTGTGTGGATAAATAGAACAGATTATCATTTTGAAGGAGTGAAGGACCTTCAATGAAGGTCGTAAGAGTGAAGAATAATACAGTATATCCACGAACATCAAGGAGCTCATTTCCCCTCTCTTCTTCTTTCTTCTTTTCGTTACTTTTCTCGTATATTCAAATAAATGATGGCCAACGTGCTCAACACAACATCAACAGCAATTTCAAAACTATATAAAATTCGTACTTTGAGCAAAATGACACTAATTGAACAAAAACACAATGCACAAAAAACTGTCAACAATAAATTAACAACCATTTGTTTCAACCATTTTGCAGTGGCATCCATGGATGAAGTTATGGCTCTTTGAGAGAAAATTTCATCCATCGCTTGTTTTTTCAATCGTTTCAACCGAGTATTTGTAAGATATTGTTGGCTGATTGGTACAAACCCAGCCAAATCCGAAGCGTGATCCATTGAAGGAATTGTACCAGGATAATCCTCATCTTTTGAGATAGAGTTCCTTGAGTATCTTGATAGAATAACGCCAGATTGTGGAGCAATGGAGAGCGGGGAAGCTTGGTCTTGAACAAGTAGTGGAGTTGTTACGGTTGATTTCTTTGAGTGGGTACTGAGAGAAGGAGAAGAAGAGAGTGGAACATCTATTATATTAATATCCTTCTTTGATATGGTAACACTCGAGCCATGAGGTTGAGAGATTGGACTGATCGGGAGTGCGTCAGTGTCATGTGGATCCACCAACATCTCGGCGAGGACAGCATCATCGCTACATTCCTCAGAACATTCACCATCAGAACATTGCAAAGTTGACGTTCGGCGCTTTCCAATGCCCATACATGGCGCTGGATTCATTCTTCCTGCTGGACAATCTTTTCGAAGTTTTGAATGTTTAACCAATGTTTCTTCAACAGCTTCTGCATTTCTTTGATCTTGTTTTTTGGACAATGTCATTCCTTTTGGTTCTTCAACTTCCACAACAACCATACTCACAATCTGACCCCCATTATCATCGCCAATTATTTTCGACCCCAATGACAAAGTTTCTGGTTGAATGGTTTTCTTTGTTGATGGGACATCTTCCCTTTCTCTGTAATCTCCTTCAGCACTCGCAGAATCAGTGATGTTTGAGAGACACGCATTACTGGTACTCTGATACTGGTAACCAGGAGATTGGGGCGAGGATAAATGAAGAATTGGAGAAGAATCTCTTTCATGATGTGTCATTGTTATATCATCTTTCTCGTCTGTTTTGGATTTATAAGAATTCAGTCCTTGACCATGACTCGTTGAAGCAGCTTGATTGATTTCTTTTTGTTCATCCTCTTCCGATCCATACATTACCCCACTCCTAGTGTGAATTGTATCCGACATCCTTAAATCCTTGAAAGTCGGTATCGATTCGTCTTTATCTTGAGCATCAAGGGTAAGCTTTCCATGAATGGCATCTTGTGAAGGCATTATAATGTGAGGAGAATGTCTTCCCGGCGAGTTTCTAAGTTTCAGTTTAAGGATAAAGAAGAATAACCAACGGTTTTTGAATAATTTCCATTCTTGGTGCTCTTTTACAAAGGCTGATACAATGGTTGCAATGCCAAGAGCCATTGGATGGAATGCCTGGTTGAAAACCCACATCCAATATGGGGTAAAAGTAAACGAATATACAGATTCACAGTTATCATCAGAATAATCATTGGAAAAATCACAATTCTGATTATTTGAAAAGAAAAAGGAGGCAATTTTAGGGAAAGGAAGCGTAGTGACGAAATGTAATATTGAAGATATTAGACAGACAAACGAAGTTGCAAAAAAGGCATTTCCAAGAGGTCGAGGGTATATTGTAGCCATCAAAAAAACACCAACAAAAGATAATGTTATAGATAAGGCTATTTTCCTTTGAAATAACAAAAATATGAACAATTGACGATTAAAATATGCGTTAGTGACAAATGAAAAAGAAAAATATTCCAGATATCGATGTTGGAAACATACACTTCAAATGAATAGAAAATAGAAATTGTATTTGGAACATATTTATGGTATAAATCAACTATAGATTCTCGTTGACTTCGATATATCGACAACTCTCTCATAACGAAGGTATAACATGCAAATGTGAATGAAATAATGATAAATATAAAATATAGAATAACGGCAATTGAATTTTTAGAAAATGTTGCCTCATAATCGGACATTTGGCGTTCATTCTCGAGCTTTTGAAATTCTTTCCATTCTTCTTCTTCATTTTGGGGGAAAATTTCAAGTTTTTCACCCGAGTCTTTCATATTATATCCTACTTTCCAAAATAAACTGTATAAAGTATTCGATAATAACAAATTTGGATGAAATAATAATTTCACTTGTCAAAAAATGACAAGATCATCGTGAAATTATCGAAATTTATCAATCGATTTAACTAATATTATAATATAATATGTTTTCTTCATCTTTTCGCTGCTGTAATCATACCTCGTCACCAGAAAAAAGGACAAAACTTTCAAAAACGTTTTGTTTCCATTTTTCGACCGAGGGACAAAGAAATACAAATAATCAACAATAAAAATATCAATACTCACAATTAAATAATACCCAAGTTTACTTAATCCCACTTTTCTTTCTTTCTTTCCAATCTTCCAAGCCTTGGCATTGGATCATCGAAGGTTGCGTGGAGCCACGCTCCATAAAAGTAATAAAATAATAACAATGAAAAAAAAGCAAATAATTAAACAAATTCTTAATTCTTATCATGTATTTTCTTATTCTTGTGTCAAATCATACATAGCTTGTACGAATGCCGGATTAGAATGATGCGAGTGAGAAGAAGAAATATCCCCAAACCCAGTCTCATGCCGCGAAGAAATAGGTCCATGGTGATATTGGCCCAAGATCTGCCCAGCTTCATCATACACAGAGTGATCTTGGTGGTGATAGGAAGGAGAAAGAGTTGGAGAAACATGTTCGGTTCCAGCCGAAAGATGAACGGTTCCAGCCGAAGGATGAACGGTTCCAGCCGAAGGATGAACAAATTTCGTCGGTTGCTGAGAAATAGGTTGCTGAGATATAGGTTGCTGAGATATAGTAGGTTGCTGAGTTTCTTCGCCTCCTTCCATTGTATCCTTTCCCTTGATACGGGTAGAATCACCACTCTGGGACCTGGGATCGTCGAGTGGAGCTGTTGAATCCAACATTCCAAATTGATGAGAGTCGACTTCTAGATGTGGAGAGCTTTGATGATGCATTGGAATTCCGGCATACTCTTCATACATCATTCCATCGCCATGAATAGCATTAGGATGGGTGGAAAACATCATTGCATCGGCAAATCCCAACGCTGAATGACGTTGAACATCTTGAAGCAGACGTTGTTCTTTAGTTTGAGCTTGGGCAAGCTTTTTAGTCAGCTGAAGGACAGATGCATGCGATTCACGATAATCTTCAGTCTTTTTCTCCAATTTACCATTTAATTCGGCGATCTTTTCAGCCTTTTCAACACAATCTGCCTGGCAAGAAATGAGTCTGGACTTGATCTCACCCTCAGAATGCTTGAGATGGGTGATCTCCCTTTCTTTCGAGTCTATTTTGGTTCTGAGAAGTTCAATGTCCTTCAAACATGATTTCCATGAGTCAGTGCTTGAAGCCAGCTCCTGATCTAATAATGATAGTCGTTTCCGGCAATCGTGAAGAGATTCCTGCGTTTGTTGATATAAAGATTGTTTGGCAGCTATTAGGGCATCCTTGGAGGCTATTTCACGTTCGAGAGTGTCGACTTTCGATGATAAGGCAGTAATCATGGAGGAAGATTCTTGACATTTATCCGTAACGACTTGAGCTTTCATCTTTTCTTCTTTCAGAGTAGATTCATGAATATTGATCGTTAGTTCAAGCGAAGAGCATCTTTCTTTCCACTGGGTCTCACTTGATTCCCTTTCTTTCACAGAAGTCTCTAATTGAGTCTTCAAGAAAGATATTTGAGTCTCAGAGTCAGATAATTGTTTAGACAAGGCAGATATATGCTCTTGACTATCCCGTTGATGTTTAACGTCCTGTTCTTTGAGAGATTCAAGTTGTCCGGAATAGGATTGGATTAGAGCTTCTTCATGTTCTTTTTGTAATGATACTTCATTTTCCAAGTCTTCAATTTCCTGAGCCCATTTTTTCTCTCTTTCAGTGAGTTCTTTTGTCCGACTTTCCATTTCTTTTTCAGCAGTTTCCATAGTTTCTTGCATTTCTTTGGTTTCATGCTTAGCATCAGCTTCAGCGTCACGAGCAACAGAGGTTTGTTGTTGTTGTTCAAGTAAACGGTGATGAAGATGAGAAATTATATCTTCATGAGAGGGGGCTTCCATTTTCATGGTGAAACGACGAACTGTTTGTATATCGTGCTGCTCTTCGAGTAAAAACTCTGCAGATGGTCCACAATCCATAGTATCATGTATTTTTAAAACAAAAACTAAGATTGACTCCGCCTTACACACTTCATTAGCCCATGAGCGAAGGAGATCCGGAAAATCTTTAAAATCAATTCTAAGTCTATTATCATTCTTAATTTGAATAAATTTATCACGATCTAATGAAATTCTATAAAAAATATATTTTGGAGCCCCATCAGAAGTGAAGCTGATAACAATTTTGTTTTCTTTATGATTTTCAATTGATAAATATCCAAATAATGACATTTTTGGATGACAGGACTCTAATATGTAAGGAACCTGCATTTTTGCTAAAGATCCAAAAAGAAATAATGGAGATTTAGAACATTGGTTTTTGGCCGGCCAGCATATGTATCGTTGGCAACCGGCAAAACGGCTACGTTGCGCAAAGTATAACAAATTACGAAAAATAATCTAATTATTACAAACTAAAAAAATTCTGACAAAAACAAACGAGTAAAGAGTCTTTATTAAAGACAAAAGCAATTAAAATGGAAATTTATTATATTTCGATTGGCAAAAACAACCTCAGTTTGAAGGGTTCAATTAAAAAATTAATATGGCGCTTTGAAATTATCTATTTGTTAGAATCTAACAGGTGTGAATAGTTCTTCCTTCTTATTCGTATTTCTTTCACTGTGACCTCACACAATTGAATCAGAACCAAGTCTTTCCACTTCTTGCTGAACAACTCCTCTTCCACAGACCACAATAGGGATCTTGACACCGAAGTTCCTTCCCATTTTCACACCGACGTTGACAACCATCGAATAAGATACCCTGAATAACTTGAGACCATCTCTTGGACCGGATGAAGGTGCAGGCAGATGAATAACTCCATCCAAGGGATCATATCCAAGTTTGGCTGTTTCTGGACTCATCTCAAGGAAATTATCCTCGAACCTGAGCACAAAGGTCTCGGTTTTCTTCTCTCCAGCTGGAACAATAAACTCTCTATCGTATACCTCACGGGGTAGCAAAAGTCTTTCCTCAAATAGATCTTCAACGAGTCCTGTCTTAACTATTTTCTCATTAATATCGATCCGATAATATAAATATGTCTTAATCTTGGTGACTTTATGCTTTGAATCGTTATTAACGGAAACATTGACGACAAAAGTATCACGAGGAGCAGGACTCGATCTAGTGTCCGGAATTAGTGTACGATTTGTGAAAACTGCCTTGGGAGCAGCAACAACATCAAGCATTATGTCTCCACTGAAAGTAACCGTATGTTTCTCAGTTTGGTGGATTTTCTTAATTGGGATGGGATGTTCGGGAGTATGGGCAACATAGAGTTCCGTATCAGCAAGAACTCTTCCTTTTGTCGGAGAAACCATGCCAATAATTTCGAGAACATGCTCAACGCGACCAACAGATCCTCCTACACATGTTCCAGGAGCAGATTCTGGAATTGTGAACTTTCCAGAAAGAATAGAAAAACTTTCCGATGATTCTTCATCAATTTCAAGTGGGCTTGTAACACTGTAGTGGTTAACTTCCCTTCCAACGGTTTTTCTCTCTTGACCTTCATATTCACCCCATAATACGGTTTCTTTACAGGATAAACGGGCAGTAATGTTTTTGTATTCAATTTTAATTGGCCCTTTAACTTGGAAAGAAAATGAATCGCCGGTTACCAACACTGCAATAGGGATAATAAACTCCCAAGTATCTTTCAGAGGTTTTACGGGACCTCCCAGCATTTCTACTTTTTTAGAAAGTAAATAAGACATCGTAATGTCCTCAATTATTGACCAAAACACAGGAGAAAAATGTCTTTTCACAACACTCAACAATTTACAAATATTCATATCTTTATGTGACAAAATGCAAATAACACGTTATTTTAAGTTTAAATTTTTTTTCAAAATAATGAAATGAATAATATTAACAGATATTTCATAAATTGGTCGATTTGTTCCCTTACAGAGGTATCAATGAGTTGTTATTATGAAAAGACGATATTATGGCGAATCAAAAGATGAATTAGTATATTCACTTCCAGAAAAACACGATCATTCAGACAATATCAGAACGAATCCTGTAATTGAAGCTAGTGATGGAGCTGACCTTGAAATTCCCAAATATTTGCCAAAAAAACATACACCATTAGATTATTTATTGCTCCGACAATTCGAAACGGTATTGAGCCAATCATCCCTTTCTCGCACCGAAAAAGATAATTTTTCATTGTTTAGAACTTCAAACGGATCATGGATTGGATTAATTGGCGATTTCAATGATGTCATTGGTGAAATTAAGCCCAATATTAACCCTGATGAATCCATGATGTTGATTGGTGATATTAGTGATGAAATCTCTTCATCTCATCCTCAAAAACGGCAATCTAAAATTTCATCTGAGCTTAAGACATCATTTCAACCCACAATACCTCCAGATAAAGAGATCAATCCAACATCTTACATATCATGCGATCCAATCAAGACTATTGGCGAATCACATGATGTAAAGAGAGAAGAGGAAGAAATAGAAGCAACAGAAGCAACTGAAGCAACAGAAGCAACTGAAGAAGATGATGGTACTATTTTTAGATTTCCAGAAACTGAATCCAAATCTGGATTGGATTCTCTCCACTCACTTCTTTCCTTGTACAATTCCCATGTTTCTCAGACTATGTCCAGTGTTACTCATATTTCTCCCGATACATTGACCCATCTCGTTCTCTCGTCCATGCAACTCCCCAAGGAGCACATTGATGAGACTAGAGTTCATCGTTTGCACAAAGAACGATCTTTCGTATCAAATAATAACGAACAAACACATTTGATCCGTGATATTCCCGTGAAATCTGATCATTCTGATTATGCTCAGCTGTTTTGTTCATTCACAAATGGTCCAGTGCCATTCCCGTTATATCCTTCTTTCTCACCTCCCAAATTATCCATTGAATTATTTAGACATTCCATGTACCTCATTCAACATGTTATCCCTTTCCTATCGCCGTATCTTATAATGCACAATCGTCCAATGACCAATTGTAACAGTGGTACTACCAATATACAAAACGCTGGAACACGAACACGAACTCCTCTTGGAACCATCCATGCTGGATCCTCTGCAGACATATGCCCGACATCTATCTCTCCTTCTGCACGTTATCATATTATATCTCATCAAGATACCTCCTCATCTTCATCTTCATCTTCTTTCTCATCTGGTTCTAAAAATAGAATTATTCCTCAAGGAAGAGTTTGTGCATTGGTCAGTGATCGGTATCTTGAGGATGAGGTTGGTGAGTATGTATTGTGTTTGCTTCAACTCCCTACTTTGCGCTTAATTCATGCCCCCGAGAGAGAAGTCATGCTTTCTCTCACAAGATCTTTCTCATCTAAATCTAAAAATAGAAACAAATCTTTTTCACAAATGACCAAAGAAATGGCAACAGTGTGTGTCGGAGAAGGCTCTGTCATGAGTTGTTCCCAAAGATCCCAAGAAAAGTGTCAGATAGAAGAAAAGGAAGAAGAAAAGGAAGAGAAGGAAAAGGAAGAGAAGGAAGAGGAAGAGAAGGAAGAAGAATCACAAAAAGAACAATGTAAATTATTAAATGTTAATTTTGAAAGTGAAACACCCATAATTACTGATACGATAGAAAGCGAAGAACACCGACATTCCATCCAATATTCTAGCATTTTATCAAGAATTAAACAACAACCATCATCAAACACACCACATTCTTTTCTTCCTTCTTTCAAAACCGCGGGTTTCCATTTTCCTTCAGATTCGATTGGAGATTTGATTCATATGAATGCTGTGTCGACATGTCATCGTATTATTGCTGGTATTTGTGCTGTGGATGCATGCTTTGTGCTATTACAGACGACACCAGACACTTATTTATGCCATTTACATGTCATTGAGTATCTACGACTCACTCGGCCCAATTGTGTTATTATAGAGACATTTTGTAACGTTGCTAATCCCAAGACAATTCAGTATACGCGTCAAGGGAAAGGAATGATTCACAAAGCAATTAGTAGCGTTTTAAATCGTGATGCTTTGCCTCCTTTGTCATATTCTTCAACTCATCCAACGTCATTATTCTCACTTAAATCTATTTTGGGATGTATATCTACCTTCCCTACACAAAGGGCTTGTGGAATGTTGAATGATTTATGGGTCAAAAAATACATTTCATTGTGTGTTCGAGCAATCCGAAGCGAAGAGTATTTTAAAAATGATACTTTGATTGAATCTGACCATCTTGGCAGCACTGGTTCTTATCCATATTCCATTTCTCCTTGTTCTCACCCTTCTTGTGAACTAATTATATCTGGTAGTCTTTATAAGAATCCTCAAAAACAATCCAAAAATTTGGGAAAATTTTCAATGATTGGAAAAGGGGGGAAAGCAGTGAAACGAAAGATATTTGATAAACTTAATCATCCCTCCTCCTCTCTCCTTCTTCTTCTTCTTCTTCCTCTTCTTCTTCCTCTTCTTCTTCCTCTTCTTCTTCCGAATTCTATTTCCCTTCTATAGCTAAATTATTTTGTTCAGGTTCCTTCTCGTTACAGTTTCTTCTCAAACATGATACCGAAATAGCCCATCAATATTCTCAACCAATTCCATTCTTCCCTCTAATATTTTCCAACATTTTCTTGGGATATTCAATCTGGAAAATTTTATGGCAATGTGAACTTTCGTATTCGAGCTCCAACAAACAAGTAATTTCAAATATCTCCAAAATTGAGGCCATGAAGACAGAGATTGATCTATTATATAAACAATGTTCACAATTGCATGAACTTGAACATTTGTTGCCGATATATCCAATTATTCCTCTTCGTTCTCTCACATGCATTACATTGCCCATGTTATTGC
>BQXS01009685.1:9609-26846 GCA_024181965.1 Aduncisulcus paluster
GTTGTTGTGATTGGAAAACATCAAAATGCGTTTGCTGAGTGTCGTCTCGATAAAATGAAGGAGGAAGGTGTAACGTTAGCACGTCGTCAAACCGGTGGTGGGGCTGTTTATCAAGATCTTGGAAATACGAATTTTACCTTTCTCACTCCTAAGTCCCAATTCTCAAAAGAACGGAATATGGAGGTTGTCATTGATGCTCTATCTCATTTGGGAATATCTGGGGCTGAAGCTTCTGGAAGAAATGACCTTCTTGTTGATGGAAAGAAAGTGAGCGGAAGTGCATATCGTCTTGGTCAAAAGGCATGTTTTCATCATGGAACAATGATGCGAGACGTTGATATGAGCAATCTTGGCCGTCTATTGACACCAAATGCCCTTAAGTTACGTTCGAAAGGAGTGAAATCTGTTCGTGCTCGTGTTGGTAATTTGATGGATTTTATGCACGCAGACAGTCGTTCTGAACTCACTCACTCGACTCTTTGTGAATCATTCACAAGATCTTTCCTCAAAAGTCGTGGATTGGACGATATTAGTGAGTGTTCTGCTGCTGCTCTTGAACGAGGGATTGTGCAGGTGGTTGGGGATCGTATTCCTCATCCAGATGGTGTAGATACTCAGTCTAAATATAGCACTGAGAAACATGCTGCTGATGGTGATTGTTTCGGCCATGGGGGATGTCCTTCCCTTTTGACGATTTCCCCAGAACTCACCGATATTTACTCTCTATATTCTTCTGATAAGTGGGTATTTGGCAAAGAACCATCATGCACGGGTGTATGGGAACACAAATTCCCATGGGGTCTCGTTAGTTTGCATGGAGATATCAAGAGACGGTGTGTTTGTGGTTCAAGTCTTGAAGTCTCTTCATCTTCCTTGAGCATGGTTCTGACTCATTTCTTCAGTGATGCTTTGTCTCCACAGTTCATTGATTGTGTTAAGGATAAGCTCTGTGCAGTTCCTATATGTTTGGATTGTTTTGATCAGAAGAGGACAGAGATTGTCGAGTATTGTGTCTGTGAATGTGGTGACCATGTCCGGGAGATGGCTAACGACTTGATGACATGGCTTAAAACGCAAATGGTTCACATCAAAACCTTGGGAGGAATCTGAGATCGGGCTTTTGTTGTTTTTTGATGATTGTCTTCTGTTTATTCCATCTTTTTTAGACAATCGCAATTTGTATAGATGTCATTCTATTGCTAAGGTTAGTATCTTATTTTATTCTTTCTCTATATTATTTTCTTGCTTAATAGCTCTCTCGCCTCTCTATTCTGAAAATCTGTTAATTCTTCTCCTTATCGTTTTACGATTTTATGTAGGCTAAAATCAATTTTCTGCCTCCAATAAAAATATTCTTTCGATATTTGTTTTTGCATATTCTATCAGATTCGGCCTTGAGAAAAATCATTCCTTTTATTCCATCGGGGACAAAATAATAAAATCAACTCGGCATAAAAAATGTTAAATGTTTTATTTATATAATATTTTATCCAATGGAATCTTGTTAATCATTATAGATCTTTGGTGAATGAACATTGAAAAAAAATAGCTTCTTGGACAACAAAAAACCCTCATGAAAATCGAAATTCATTCCGGTTTTCTACGAAAACGAGGAAATAATGTAAAATCTTGGAAAGATCGTTATTTTATATTGTATTCGGATGGTTATTTGGAATATTACACGAATGCAAAGAAAGAACTGAAAAAAGGAACAGTCTCATTGAAAAATGCTAAAGTTGAGGAATGTACTGATCCTTCAATTAAATTTAAACATGCTTTGTCCATTATTTGTTCCGATAGAACTTGGATCTTTGCTGGAAAGAATGAAGAAGAAATTCAGGCTTGGATATTGCATTTATCTTCAATTATTTCATCTCTGGCTGCTGCTGGTGAGAAAGGTGATCCCAGCGGCCCTTCCAAAGTTGCAGGTTCCGAGGAAGCTGAGGAAAGACGACAAATTGCCACCCAACTCGGTGATGATCCTGTTGCATTGTCTCTATCTAGAATTAAAGGTTTAGCTGATATTCCGCCGTATATTTGTCTTGGAGATACTAACAATGTGCGGCTTACCTACGAAAGAGAAGTTGAGCGCAAAGTCACAGTTTCTGCCTCGAATGTGCAATCTACAATGTCTGCTCCTTCTAAATCATCATCTTTCGCAGAAATTCTTGCTGATAGTGCTCCAACACTCCCCAAAAAGGGCATTTCTGAAACATACTTAAGCAAGCTCTCAAAGTTCTATCGGCAGCGTTCTGATGCTCTTTTTGACATGGTTAGTGTGAAACATCGTTCTCTATACCCCCGTGAGTGGGGCATTGTCTCTGCTGTTACAAGGGGAATATCTGTAGATGACGATGATATCTTGTCTCAACTTCCACCCAATAAGTTGAAAGTTCCCTCCTTATCATCGATCGGAAACAATGCCCTCCTGTGTACAGCCTGTAAGGAGACTACAGTCTTTGGTTCTCAGTCCTCGTCCAGTCTTAATGTTCGTAAACTAATCGATTATCACAAGACAGCGCTTAGCAATGACATGACTCTGTATTTATTCCCACACTGCATCATATTTGCGTGTGTTCCAAATTTAGACATTGCTGAGGAAACCAGGCGAAAGACCAAAGTGACGATCCAGACGTCATGTGAAGTTGTGCTCATCTCTGACATCAAAGACATCAAATGCAAGGATTTCCCTGTGTCTGGTGTCAATTCTGTGTGTATTTGCATCACCACAGAGTCCTCTTCTTACCTTCTTTATGACCTTGCTGATCCTCACGGGATCTGTGCCCGTATCGAAGAGTGCTCAGAGATGGGAACGACGGGAAAGGATGTATTCGAGACGAGGATGGCAGAATGGAGGAAGAATAGAGCATCCACACGTGCTCAGATGTTGTCTTCATCAAACAAGGTCGGATTGACATCAATAACTCAACAGCATCAATACAATGCACCGTCGTTCTCTCCCTTTTCCTTCCTTGGGTCAGTGAGTGGGTGTGTCTGGATGTGCACAGGACGGGAGAGACGTGGGCTTGAAGGGTTACAGTGGAGCGAGAGAGTTGTATGTTTTAAGAGTGGATTGATGGCTGTATTTGAGACTCAATATGTCCTTGGCATGAGTGGAAGTGACTCAGAAGAAGAGTCCCACGGCATTTCTTCCTCTTCTCTCTCCTCCTCCTCTGCTTTTGTGTCCCTTGTGAACTGTGATGCCCAGAGAGGAGATAAGATAACTGGTGTTGGATCGAGTGTTCTGATAACCTTTGCCAATACATACCGTGAGGGAGATATCGATCAGGGGATTATGTTACCATCATCGACATTCCCAAGCGTGTTTTCTTCAGGCATCTCATCAAGTACTGGGGGATTGCACTCTCGTTTCCCTCACTGCATTCTCCTCAAATGCCACAGTGCGGAGGAGGCAGAGTTGATGCTGAGTGAAGTCAATGCGGAAAGGTCGTGGCTTGTGAATGAGTCTGAGAAGGAAGAGGTAAGGCAACAGAGTGAGCTTGCAAGGAGAGTGTGTGCCAGTGCAGGTGGTATTGCTATCACTGACAAAGAAACAATAGCGGAGGAGTCTAAGATATTGTTAAAGGGCAAATTGGGAAAGGAGAGGAAAGCTCAAGTCGATATGGAGGTTAAGAATGGAGTTAGATTGATGTGGCATCAAGAAAACGCGCAAGAATGGCTTGAATATCTTGAAGAGGAAGAAGAAGAAGAAGAGGAGGAGGAGGAAGAAGAGGGAGAAGAAGAAGAGGAAGAGAGAGAAGGAGAGAAAGGCAAAAAGGATGGCGAGTCTGATCCCAAGACCCAAGAGCTCCACCAGTCAGCTGATGTGAAGAAGCTTAACTCTGACATAATGAGGAGGAATAATCCATTCAAGGATTTTAATTTCAGAGTGTCTTCCTCCTTATCTCATACTGTTCCAGAGATTAGAAATAACACTGGGTTTATTACACATCGGCCGCCACATACGGTTGAATCTATGCTCGGGACTTTCCTTGCCATGTCCCATGCCACGTCTGTTGACAACGCCGAAGCCATTGCTCTTCTCAAGCTGTTCTTCTGGGATGTCGCAGAGGACGATTTGAGCAGCATTTTACGAACTTTGACTGGTGTTCGGATGCGCTGGGGAGGCAGTGTTGATACTTACATTGGTATTCTTGTTGTGACTGAACAGCGAGTGTTCTTTATAACTACATCTGTCGAGAGAGATGGACGTATCGTGTTTACCTATGGAGACAATGATTCAAGCGATCTGAGATCTGATGGGACAAGTGATCCTCCCCTTATTCCTGATACTCCCTGCATGTCTCTGTCATATTCTCACCTAGATAAACCTCGTCCGCAGCAATCCTCCACCTCTGTGAACCTTGGTATACTCTCGTTGAAGAGTTTCTTCCCTCTGAGTGGCACTAAAGATGGGAATATTAGACAATGGGCCCTTTCAAAACTTCGGGAAGAAGAGGCTGAGGAAGAGGATGCTGTTCCAATTCCTAAGAATGCTGTCAAAAAGATCTCGTCAGCTCTTCTTTCAGCCCAACCACCTTTCTTCTCCTCGTCACATAATATCACCTTTGAAATGACTATGAACAACAGGGATGAGCTTGTGAGACTCTTGTTGGATATTATCGCTCTATCAAAAGGAGAACAGATGCCTTCGATGTACTCTAGTTCAAACAAACCCACTGCTTTCGCATCAGCACACTCCTCTATGTGTTCACTATGTGGTAATGTGGGTGTCGGTGTTATTCGGGTGTGTCAGAAAGATGAGATGATAGAGGGAGAAGAGATTCTTGGGGAAATTAAGGTGAAAGGAAAGAGTTGGCGTGTTCGTGATCAAGATCGTTCCGTGGAAGGCCACAGTGAAGGTAGTAGTAGATACCTTTCGGATGGAAGACTCTCATTCCGGCATTCTACTTTGATGGAAAGGTCTGAGAGTGGTTCCATACTCCCCTCCCCGTCTTCGTCCTCCCACGTGACTACTCTGGTCTGTGCATGTCAATGGGTGAATGTATTTGCTGCCGTGTCATCTTCAAATGCTTTACTTCATCTCTACCACTCTTCATCTTCCTTGACTCCCTTTACGATCCTTCCTTTGTCCACTGCTGTGCTCCATCCTACCCTTGGAACTTCCTCTGTGTCAGCATCATCGGCATCTGCATCATTCTCCCTTGTGTGGAATGACACTGGCGGTGTGGTCATCATGAAAAGTCAGAGAGATAGCGAAATGTGGCAAAGAATCCTCAGTGGTGCTTGTGGTGCTCGCGAAACCATTTCTTCTGGTCCAGGAGGAAGTAAGAAGGGGAAACAAGGGAGTGAAGAGAAAGAGACAAGGGATACCGAAGCTAACCGGACAAGTGGAAGGTCGAGAGAGACCATTTGGGAGATCATTGATGAACAACGGACAAGATCGTTGCTTTTCTCCCCTTCGATTCCCTCAAAACTCTCCAATTGGATAAAGAATCCCACCACAGGTGATGATTCAGCTAGTTCCGATGCTGATATTACAAAGGTTGATAAACCCATCATGTCCGAGCTTCCCCCTGAACTGGCCTCCACATTTATGACGTTCTTCTCGACATGCACAAAGAGTCCACGAGAGCGTGAGATCTTGTACACTACTCCTGTTTATGTGTGTGATGGAGTGGGTGAGCGTCTCCATGCGTGTTTGTACGTTTGTTTAGAAGAGATCTATATCGTCTGTTCCAATAAGAAACCTAAGAAGGTCGAGAAGAAAGATGAGAAAAAGGGGAAGAAAGGTTGGGGCTGGGGTAGAAAAGGAAAAGAAGAGGAAGAATCAAAGTCAACAAAAGAAGAAAGTCAAGGGAAAATGACTGGAATCACCGTCTCAACAATCAATAAGGGCTCTTCTGCGGTTAAACGAATCCTGTCCTTCCAAGAGGAATATTTAGAATCTCTCATGACACTTCGTTCTCAATGTACTATTTTTAGCACACCTATCTCCAAGCTTGCCAATGTTGCCATGAGTGATCCCACTCATATTCTCTTGCAGGGTAGCCTTAACCTAACGCTCGAAGTAAGTTGTGAGGCTGCTTATTTGCAGATTCTGCTTAATGATTTGATCGAATGGAAACGACACAAGCGAGTGACGAGTATTAAGATTGCTTACGCTTCACAGCAAGGAGAGGAGGAGGAGGAAGGTCGAGAGCGGGAAAAACATGAAGAATTGACACCTTCAAATCCCAGTGGTCTTGCTGCAAATATCAACCCTCCTTCATTTTCTCTCACCCTCCTCTCTTCTCTGCCTCCCTCACATTCATTCTCCATCATTCACACTGGGTATATTGGTCTCTATGAATGGAGACTTCCACTGGCTGAGCAATACAGGGCCGGGGGTGTTATCAAGAAAGAGGATGAAGAACAGCTCAGAGAAAAGTTAGAAAGGAAGATGTGGACAGTGTTAGTGTCCATTGATCCTGCACAAGGATCTGATGGGAAGAAGGGGTCGAAAGGAAGTCGGAGAGGTCATTCAATTGAGGAAGATAAGAAGAAGGATTCCCCGACACGTATGTTATTCATCCTCTTCTTCTCTTCTTCCCTCTCGTTTGGGTATATTGGTCTCTATGAATGGAGACTTCCACTGGCTGAGCAATACAGGGCCGGGGGTGTTATCAAGAAAGAGGATGAAGAACAGCTCAGAGAAAAGTTAGAAAGGAAGATGTGGACAGTGTTAGTGTCCATTGATCCTGCACAAGGATCTGATGGGAAGAAGGGGTCGAAAGGAAGTCGGAGAGGTCATTCAATTGAGGAAGATAACCCTCCTTCATTTTCTCTCACCCTCCTCTCTTCTCTGCCTCCCTCACATTCATTCTCCATCATTCACACTGGGTATATTGGTCTCTATGAATGGAGACTTCCACTGGCTGAGCAATACAGGGCCGGGGGTGTTATCAAGAAAGAGGATGAAGAACAGCTCAGAGAAAAGTTAGAAAGGAAGATGTGGACAGTGTTAGTGTCCATTGATCCTGCACAAGGATCTGATGGGAAGAAGGGGTCGAAAGGAAGTGGAGACTTCCACTGGCTGAGCAATACAGGGCCGGGGGTGTTATCAAGAAAGAGGATGAAGAACAGCTCAGAGAAAAGTTAGAAAGGAAGATGTGGACAGTGTTAGTGTCCATTGATCCTGCACAAGGATCTGATGGGAAGAAGGGGTCGAAAGGAAGTCGGAGAGGTCATTCAATTGAGGAAGATAAGAAGAAGGATTCCCCGACACGTATGTTATTCATCCTCTTCTTCTCTTCTTCCCTCTCGTTGCGTCCTCTGTTCTCCTTGGAACTTTCCTCGATGAGTGGTGCTTCTGTTGCCAATGATCTCACACATGGGCGACCCTCATTCAGCATTGTTCTTGATGGTGGCACTATGTTCCTTTTCCTTGCACCTAACCCTCAACGATGGATCGACTCCATCAACTCAAACATCCCGCAGCTCTGTTGTGCTTCAGTGAGGATCAGAGAAATAAGAAGAAGATCTTTAACCTCTACTTTGTCCCATCGCCAACTCGTTCTTCTTGTGTCCACACAATTCTCCCTAGCTCCAACAGAGAAGATATGCGGAATTGTTGAGGGATGTGAGTGTGAATGGAAAGATAAGGGAGATGATGATGATATTGTTAATTGTAAGGGAGTTGTCGTCATTACAAATTCACGGATACTGTTCATATCTCTCTCACATAATCCTTTGAAACTGTCTCTATCTATCTCTTGTCTACAGTCAATTTCTAGGGCTCATCCACAGACGTTGTCAATTGCAGCATTGCCACCCAGAGATCACTTAGTCCAGACAATACCTCCCCTCTTGTTCTTAGATCATTCCTCAACTATCGGAGCAGATCCCATGAAAAAGAAAGGAAGAGTGTTCTTATTCGGTGCTCCTGATTATGCTCTCGGAATGTCCTCTGCCATTGGGACAACTGGGAGCCCACACACTCAGATCCCTGCTTCAATATTATCTTTTTCCTCTGACATTTCGACTATTAATTCCCTTACCCTCACTCTAATGGATGTATGTGAACAATTCAGTCGAATCCAACTTTCTCAAATATCTCAAGGCACTGGTGTGACCGATATTGGATGTTTACCATCTCTTCGAACTGTGACTCTCTCTATCTATCTCTTGTCTACAGTCAATTTCTAGGGCTCATCCACAGACGTTGTCAATTGCAGCATTGCCACCCAGAGATCACTTAGTCCAGACAATACCTCCCCTCTTGTTCTTAGATCATTCCTCAACTATCGGAGCAGATCCCATGAAAAAGAAAGGAAGAGTGTTCTTATTCGGTGCTCCTGATTATGCTCTCGGAATGTCCTCTGCCATTGGGACAACTGGGAGCCCACACACTCAGATCCCTGCTTCAATATTATCTTTTTCCTCTGACATTTCGACTATTAATTCCCTTACCCCATGAAAAAGAAAGGAAGAGTGTTCTTATTCGGTGCTCCTGATTATGCTCTCGGAATGTCCTCTGCCATTGGGACAACTGGGAGCCCACACACTCAGATCCCTGCTTCAATATTATCTTTTTCCTCTGACATTTCGACTATTAATTCCCTTACCCTCACTCTAATGGATGTATGTGAACAATTCAGTCGAATCCAACTTTCTCAAATATCTCAAGGCACTGGTGTGACCGATATTGGATGTTTACCATCTCTTCGAACTGTGACTCCAACTTTCTATGCTCTCTCCGAGGACGAACAGACTCATCCATTGCCCGTCTCCTTGTTGATTCCACACCCAATGAAGACAACGTCTGTCGATCCTTCGTCCTCACTCGAGTCTCATGTTGAGCATCTGCCACATTCAGGTGGTCTTTTCAGCCCAATCTCACGTGCCATTGGATGTATGGAGCGTGGTCTTTGTTGTTGGAGTGATGCGTGGATATCTACATTCGGGGGGAAGCTGTATGTGTTTACTTCACATAGCTCTACATACCCAAGCCACTGCATAGACCTTTATGGTTGCTCTATTTGGGATATGGGAGAGATATTCGGTCTGTCGGGGTGTGTGAGTGTCTGTTTGGATGAGACAAGGATGCTTATTGTCCGATTCGTTGATCGAGAGTGTGTTGGACAGTGGTGCGGAGCATTACAGGTTGCTGTGATGAAAGAGAACACTGCTCGTAAGAAAAAGCGAATTGACACTGAATTCGAGGAAAAACGTTCCAAGAAAAGTAAGAGAGGAAAGAGAGCGGCAAAGGGGAAGAAAGACGAAGATGCTGAATTATTGAAAGAAATTGAGAGGAGAATAATGTCTGAACCTGACCCTTCAATGGTTATCCAGCGAAAAGTCGGAGAGGCAGCACAAAGGGCCAAAGAACAATCCAGGTGGTGGAAGGAAATGGCTGAGACTGAGGCTTTGATGGAGAAAGAAGAGAAAGAGCGTGATCAGATCAGTCAGCGTGGTGAAATGATTGGTAGAAGCCCCAAAGAAGAGAGAGAGATGGAGCTTCGGAAGGAGAGGGAAGTTCTTGTGTCTGGATCTTTCCCGATTGTTATGCGATACCCATTCATGTCCTTGCCTCTAACCCTTTCCCTGTCTTCTGGTGCCTTATCCCTTGTTCCTCGTAACTTCTTAGCCTGTAACGAACAGTACATTGAATGGAAAGATGTTGTATGTGTCTGTGGAGATGTTCAGCACACCAAAGGAGCTGAAGATGATTCCAACACTGGTTCCATTATGGGTGCAAGCGGTGATCTGTCTGCAAAAGTCAGCAAAGAGGTCGATGAGCAAGGTGGAACAAACGATGCGAAAGGAGATGGGAATAGGTCAAGGAAAGGATCAGCTTCTGTTGTCCCTGGGAGAGGGATCACTGGCCTCTCTTCCCTTGATTTTTCTCTCAAGACAGACGAGATAAATGATGTGAAATCTTCAGGATTTTACGATATTATCTCGACTAAGAAGGACCCTGACACCAATTCAACCCTCTATCCACTTCACATTTATGTCTCTGTTGGTTCTTTCAAGGGATTTGGAGATGCTATTGAAGAAGAGATCAAGCACACAAAGGGGGTTCAAGATGCAAGAGAAAAAGAAGACAAAGACTTAAAAAAACAAATCCAACGTCTCCTTACTGATGCTCCTGATGAAGCCATCTTCTCATTCCCTGCCTCATCAAGAACTCTATCTTCCTCCGTAATTTCCATGTTCCCTTCTCTGACCTCCTGGTGTGCTTTCAATGAACAACGAGAAGCTGCCTGGTGGAAACAAAGAGCTCCTGCTTCGTTGTGGTGTCTCGATGACCATAACAATGTGACAAAACCTCCATTATCCATTCCACAAACATGTTTCACTCTTTATTTCGATAAGATAGACGATCGTAATGAAGCCTTGGAGTGCTGTTATAATGCTCTTGCTCTAAGACACGGAATAACTCCACTTTCTATGCTATTCCAGAAGCCACCTATGCAATTATTTAGCCTTCCTTCCCTTTCTCTCCGCAGTGTTTGTGCATCTCTTAAAACGGACGGAAGTAGTGTGTCTTCAAAATCAAAAGGAAGCATCGATAAAGAGACTCTAGCTGGTGTCAGAGCCTCTCTTGTGGCGAGCAATCCCATTTATCCGTCTTTTGACTGTGAGTTCCTCAACGATCGAGGTTCTGAATGGGTGTGGGGTCGTGTTGTCCTTATCCATGGTTTTTTGTTCTTGTTGACTGAAAATCCGGAGCAGCAAGAAGAGAAACAAGCATCCACATTCCTCTCTCTCCTCGCTGGAAAGACTGGCGCAGAGAAGAAAGCCTATGTTTCTAAAGAGCGGATCGAGAGGATGCTGCCAATGAGTCGTGGAGCCTTGGCTAAGAAATCTGAGAATGTTACAGGGCGAGCAGGAAGTGTGGGTGTATTTTGTGTTGAGATCGGAATGAAGAATCTTTCAGCACACGTTATTACTCAGCTATGTGCAGCTTTCTCCAAGGAGATGCGCAAAAACGATAGGCTAAGAAACGGATGGGAGGAAGTTTCATTCCAAAAAGAATCCATGTCTGAAGGTCTGTTAATGGGGGCATTTGATAGAATTGTTGAATATGTCCATATTAACAATATCAAGACATCTTCTGGGCTTTTGGCTTCAAGTTCCGCTACTCTTTCGTTTGCTCCTCCCTTATTCGTTGGACTTGACACTGAGGAGAAGGCCAGTTGTGACCGTATGATTAAATCTGTGAATAGTATTGGCGCCAAAGATGTTGCCAAAGATGTTATAAGGCAATTGGAACTTCAGAGTACAAAGGCATCTCTTAATCATTTGTCTGAGAGACATTGGAAGAAGACTCTTGCCGATTATCCCCAGATCCCAGATTTCCACGCTTCTTGGAGAAGGGGCATTGATAAGGTAATTACTCAAAGCCTTGAATCAAATCGAGACAAACTTCTTGGTTGTTTCTCTGTAAAGGCCAACACAACTCTTGGACCATGCACTGGAACTCTGCTCATTGGTTCAGTTCTCCTTGTTTTTGTTGGAGGTCGTACTGGTAAGAAAGGTGACATTATCTGTGTGCGTGAGATTGCCGGAGTTGATGTCACAATTGATGGTCCTGAAGGGAAAGAAGAGCTGATATGTAGTTGGGAGGAGTGGGAAGAACGTATTGCAGCCGATTCCATCGGAGCTGGCGAAGAATCCATGCAAGTTGTCCAGACACCTGATGGATACAATATTTCAAATGCTCCCAAGATATCATTCACTGGTCTTGAAGATCCTGAAGCCGTTCAAATTACTCTTGAGGACCTTGCTTCAATCGCTGAAGGTAGTGAAGCCCCCTCTCATCATGAAAATAATCCTTCCGCTCCCTCTCTCTCTCTGACTGCCTCATACACTGGGTGGATTCTCTGTGTGAGTCCTGGTGAAGGCTGGGTAAGATGTTTTGGGATGGTCAACGGTGGTAAATTGTATATATACGAAAGTGTTGTGAGTGTGGATGTTCTCGCTATGGTTGATTTGAGAATGTTCAAGCCTGTGATCAAGTTCTGCGACGAAGATGGGAAGGAATGGGACACACAGAAGGCCAGGGAACAGCTTAGAAGTGAAGGAGATGAGGATATCTCTTCTGATGAGGAGGAAAAAGAAGAAGAGGGGGAACAGGGAAAGAAACCAGAAGAGGAAGAGGAAGAGGAAGAGCTCCCCCCTCCTGCTCAATACAGGAAATCTATCGTCTTCTCCTTTGTTAATCGAACTCACGCTCGGGGCGATGGACTGGACGTGTGTCTTACGGCTGGTGCCGATGATGTCGACACGTGGTTTGCAGTTCTTAAGACAGCTCATTCTGTGGAGGAGAGTAAGAAAGCTCTCCTTTGTTAATCGAACTCACGCTCGGGGCGATGGACTGGACGTGTGTCTTACGGCTGGTGCCGATGATGTCGACACGTGGTTTGCAGTTCTTAAGACAGCTCATTCTGTGGAGGAGAGTAAGAAAGCTCAGAGCCGTCATTTCCTCGGTGGCCGTTCTAGCGGTGCCGGTGGTGCCGGCTTTTTACCGGTTCTATGTGTTCGATGTGTGAATGTGAAATATCTTGGTCCCGGTTTATTTGGAAAGAAGATGAAGAGAAAAGGAACTCTTCGTTTGTTGAAGAGTCTTGTATGTGACAGTGTTTTGATTCAATTAGTGGATGGAAAAGTCTCTGAAGACGATGCTGTTGCGTCTGGTCCCTCGAAACACAAGAAGAAACTATCGCCGATATATACTTTGTACACGAATGATATTTGTGATGTTGCGTACAGCGAGGGTGATGAAGAGAAGAAGTTTTCAACAAAGATTATGATCACATCAACTTCAATCTCTTCTGGAGATGTGAGTTCACATTCCATTTGGATGTTGAACGATGAGGTTGGAAAAGAATGGTTTACTCTCTTGAATGATATCGTTTGGCAGTAATAGAAAAAGAGAGTGAACAGTTTTTGTAATTTGTAACTCTTGAAAATTAGTTTTTGGAAATTATTTTGTTATTTTGGAGACAATAGTTTGAGTGGCTACTGCTATTCAATTGTGTGGTGGTAGAAATTGCATGAGAAATCATTGTTTGGTTCTACAACTTGAAAAAGAATTGGAAATTAATAAAGAATTGTTTAAAACATTATTTATATCGGGTCTCCTTGCAAGGATTATGGCACGGTCCACCAATGGAACTATTGTTTGAACTTTTTAAGTTAATAACTTGAAGTTATTTAAAACTGTGAGATCTTAACGGATACTTTTCAATCAGGTGGCGAATGAATCGGATTCTCAATAGATTCTCGATACATTCTGTTGATGTGATGGTAACCGACATTCCCCGGTTGTACCAGTCACCGCCTCTATAATAAATTTGCTAGCCACTAACGTGGTCAATAACGTGGTCAATACTGTAACAACCAAAGAGTTAACTTACTAACTCAGTGAGCCTCACTGCAGTGAGGGCATGTGGAGTAACCAAATGTTGGAATCTAGACCCGATAAATTACCGGAATATAATACTGGCGATAAAAAATTTATGAACATCCTTGACCGCTCCATAATATTTTGAAGGTCCATGTTCCTGTGGACCAACTGTATATAGAATATTTATTAATATTAATAATATTATTAATAATAACATATTTTCTTGTTCAAATTGAAGATCATATAAATGATTTAATAAATCAAAAGATCGGTCATTTTTAGCTTGAATCTGGATCGAGTTAACCAACACACAAATAAACAATTTCCATTATCTTGATCAAGATTGATATTACACAAGAGAACAAATGTGGATATACATATATATTAAAATTTCGGAAGGAATGGATAGATCTATCCCAAAGTTCTTGAGATTAGACTCAGGGTCAACGAAGCAACACATCTCAGCAATTTCTTGCTTCGCTGGCATCTCAAATATCTTTTGGACAGCATTCAGAAATTGTTGGCTGGGGTTTTCACTCAGCTTCTGGACCTCAGGGTAACGAACCACTCCAGAATCTAAACATTCGCCAGGCTCTGCATGAATATCAGGCTTTTTAGTGTTCGACTTTTCAAATTTCTCCTTTGCTCTTGTAGTCAAGATTCTAAGTCTTTGACAAGCGTGAAGGAATAATCGAGAAGCTTTACCAAACATGACTGCACAAATGTTTAAGAAGAAAGCGTGGGAAGCTGGGGATTTCCATTGCTGAACAGTTGAGGTCTTGACAGGCCAAACCTTTGAATACTTTTCCTTAATATCGGGGTATTCCGTGGATATCCCAAGAGACCACATGTTTAAGAGATCCGCTAAATCTTCAAATGGGATAATATTCTTCTTGAAGAACCTACAATGAAGATTCTGTACTTTTCCTTTGCTCATTTTAATGGATCCAGAACATATTTTGGGCACATCTTTCTTCTTCTCCTCTTCTTCTTTGATTTGTGTAATGTCAGCCTGTTGCTCCTTCGAGAGTGGGGTCGTCCAATCCTTCATTCCTTTCTCGACATGCTCATTCATTTGATCCCATATTTCTGAAATTTCCTTGTTAATTCGTTTCAAAGTCGATGAATCTTTTGTGGAGTCGTGACGACATACAGCCTTATGTCTATCTTCGATCACCTTTCTTGCCCACTTTGTCTTTGGAACTTGAACTACTCGAGAGTGATACACATCAGACATATACTGTGGAGATACAAAGGAAACAGTACTGATGGATGTGAACAATGTGAGAGTTCTTGTATGTAGAATACTGAGGTTTGGCAAGAACATACAAAGCTGGAACAAGGTCTGAGGAATCCGTAGGACAAAGCAATGGGTCAGAAAATGTAAAGGAGAACAGATGGGAGACCTGAAGACGATTTCTTTCATCAAATCAATACGAAGATTTTGTTCAGACAGCTTCGCTTGGATGGGTGTTTCATAATCTGTATGCTGGCGCTTCAGGGTTTCATCAATAATCGCATTTACAAGGTGACAGAATGTTGTCTCAGCCGAATCGCGGTCAAGTTCATCGGCATCACGCATCCAACTGCATGCTGGCCCGACGACACATTCCTTTTGATCACACGCAAGGGGACTCGTGCTTAAAGAAGAGAAATCTCTCCCGACAGAAGCGATAAACGAGAGAAGAGCAAGAAGAGAAGAGGAGAAATCAACACAAGGATCCATGGACACACATTTAGAGAGAGGAATCTTTCTACCACTAGAATCAGTCCTGTATTTGTAACCGAACAAAGGAGCTCTCTCACGTTCTATCTTCAAATCTTCTTCAGAAACATCCATTCTACCCTCACACATGGAGATTGAATGGGCATGGCTTTCGATTCGAGTTACAAAACCTTTCGCTTCTTCACAAACCTTCGCCTTTCTAAGAGTGTCTTCGTTGACATTTCTATTCTTCTCTCGGAATCTCTTTTGTCTGGCAACTTTGAGAGCACGTAAATTTTCTTTGAACCTAGTCTTTTCGTCGTCCAATCTTTTTTGAGTCTCGGAAGAAACAACTGGATTGTACTCAGTGTCATCGTCAGAGTTATCGCTATTCTCCCCTTGAATTGCAGCCACAGCTTGTCTATGTCTCTCTTTCTCCTCATCCTCAAGCTTTCCAGCTGGCTCTTCGTCCTCACTCATTTCGTCTGGTAATTCATACTCTCCCAACTTATGCCCAAGGGAAACATATGCCTCTTTGCCTTTTGGAGTGTACAATTCAAGGTGGAGAGAGGGCTCGATGTCAGCACCTCCAAAGGTCACATGCTCATCGGTATCAGACTGAGATTCAGCTGGAGAGTTCGTGACCATCCTTGAAGCAGGATCTGACTTTGTTGGGTTCCTTACAACTTTGGCAGGGATCTTGTAGTGGTGCTTCGTGGCAAATGGATCTACTACAGATGAGGACGGGATGGCTTTGGCAGGAGATATTACTAGTTCATGTTCGGAACTAAAGGAACTGGCGTAAATGGAATCCATATTTTCAATTTCCCAACGTTGTTTCTCAATTTTTCCAGAAATAGCCGTGGCACATACAAGGAGCATTGAATGGATATGAACAAGGGATATGATTTCGCGTGTAATTGAAGCATCCTTGATTAGTGACTGTCCCTTCGGTGAAGATTTCTTTATCTTGGGGGGGGGAGAAGCATTAGAAATAAGTTCTAAAACCCACTTATTCTCCCAAATACAAAGGATATCCTCATCTTTCTTCTCTTTCTTTTCCTTCTTTTCCTTCTTCTCTTTCTTCTCTTTCTTCTTTTCTTTCTTTTCCTTCTCTTTTTCTTCTTTCATTTGTTGAATAATATCTTGGATAGACAATTGACCTTCCGATTTACCGCTCATCGCGGAAATGTATTTTTCATAAGCACCCTTGCTCACCCAATTCAACACAGCCGTGCCAGTCTTATCTGGAGACACAGAGGACCGTTCTTTCTGAGCAATTGAAAGACAGATGGCAGAAGCATTAAGAGTTGTCGATATGGAGGACAAACACTCCGCCAAAATAGAGGAAAAATGGAAGGGATCTAGGATAGAGGTGTCAAGTTCAGTTAAGAAATGGTCCTTTGAGTCGTCCACAGTCACTTTCATTCCTTTGATAGGGGCTTCCTCTTTTTTTAAGGATTTTTCTTCTACTTTCACTTCAAAGGTTTCGCGAATGTATTCTTCACGATTCATCCACAAAAGCATCGCTGTGGACATCATGAGGATAATATCAGGTTGGAGAGTGTGGAGATGGAAAGTAGTGAGGAAATTGAAAAAGGAAGACAAAAATAGAAACAGAGCGGGTTGGATGTCCGAATAAGTACACCGAACACACATGATAAGGACTTTGGCAAAACATCCGTGTTCCAAAAACAATCGGACAAGGTTCAGACGTTTCCGTTGGACAAGAGGGTGATGCAAATGATTAGGATCTTGAGCTCCAATCTCCTCGTCTTCAATGTGATTGAACGAAGGCAGAACATTCTCGACAATTGGGTGCAAAGCAAATGGACAATCATCATAACGATTCTGAGCATCGGCCCGTATAGTAGTGTCGAAGGGATACTTCATTTGATCACTGCGCATCACACCAGTTAAGATGGTGGCGAAGAGATCTTGAACACACGGAATAGCAATAGATTCGCACAGAACTTCAAGGCACCAGGGATGAGCTTTCAAGAAGTCATACATCCTCTGAGGAAAATATCGGGCTATTACAGATAACATGGTGGCAGCACGATCACACCTGACTCTGAGAACATGAGTGCAATCAGTGAATGGAAACATGGGCTCCTCACATTCTTCACCTGCGTCCTCTGTTCTCCTTGGAACTTTCCTCGATGAGTGGTGCTT
>BQXS01009688.1:0-11436 GCA_024181965.1 Aduncisulcus paluster
TGAGATGACCTATCTTGTTCACGATACACAGATTTTCCTCCAATACTGACCGATAGTGCCGTTGGAGAATCGTAAATATAATCAAATGAAAGCGGATCGAGAGAAAATTGGGAGTGAGTTGAAGGAAAGTGAGGAGAATGTCCTAGATCAGGGCCAATGGGCCGAGGAATAGTAGATATAAATGAAGATGCGAATGAAGATGGTAAACTACGACTAAACTCGGGATGAGACACAGAAGGATGAGAAAGGGTAGGAGGTGGAAAATATCGTCTAGACGATATTGATGAAGCAATTGGAACTGAATGTTGATTATTTCCATACGTTTTTGGAACGTTTCCCCCAACAATTTCATCTGTTTGCCTCTTCATTACTTCTAACCCTTCATGGCCAATTTCAATATGCGATCTTATAGCCGTAAGAAAATCTTTTGGCAATCCTTCATCAATATTATCCCGTTTTTGTGATTTTTTCCTCTTTTTCCCAGAGATATTTGGATTTCGAACTATTATATTACAAAACATAAGAAAAAACGTAGGAAAAATGGAAAGAACCAAAAAATTATTGCATATACATACCAGAACTTCTCTTGAAATCCATGTAAAAATTTAGAATATAGCAAAACATGCAAAATATGGCCCACTTCATCGAATTTAATAAAAAATCCAAAAATAAACCAACCACACTTCAGTTAAGCAACATATAAGGCAAAATAAGATATCTATATTGCAATCTTATCTCTTATTCTGGAGATTTTGAGAATTTTGCATTAAATCCAAACCTAGACAATTATTGAATTCTGTATTATGAAATATTGCCTAGTTTTACTTATATATAAATGTTATAATCGGATTTTTTGAACATCAACCAAGATATGAACTTGTGACCACAATTCTTTCAAAGAATTGTTTTGTAAGTTTTAAAACAATTATTACTCAACTTTCTTGTCCTTCAATCCATGTCTACCCCCACCAACACCAATTTCTGTGAGATTAGGAAGTTTTGGTGTTGAAGAGATGGGACTTATTCTTCTTATACCTGTTCCAACTTGTGAAGCTAAATGGGGAAATTTATGTTCAAATGAAGAAAACAATATTGAGGTGTAAACAAAGGTCAGAATAGGAAATATTGAGAAAGATATAAGAGTAAATGTAGATAGGGGAACAGAATGATAATCGAAATACTCAACAAGTTCCCCATTCACAAGGACAGCCATAAAGCATCGCACTAAACAATATGTGAGAAGAGACATATGTTCAAAGGGAATTCGAAGGCATACAGAAAGGAGAAGAGGAATAAATTGGAACTGGAAAAGATATATCAACAAAATATGAAGTAATTTGTTTTCAAGCTGCTTATTCAATTCATAAAATGCAAAAATATTGAAAAGTTTTGGCAAAGAAGCGAAGTCAATGTCCGTTTTCTCGATAAGGTCTGAATTATTAATCACGAGTTTTACATAGACAACAACGAGTTCGAAAAACCCAAGTAATATGACAGAAAACCATCCTTTTTCGATACCAGGAGGAGTTTCAATCAAAGAATCGTTGAGATATTCGCGCATTGTCTGTAAACGTTCGAGTCTTCTTTTCTTGTTGAGAGAAATTCTTTCTCTCCTCGTCATTGATCGAAAACTAGAGGGTTTTACATTCGTTTTATATCCATTTTTCGGAGTGTGTTTTCCTCTTTTCCCCATATTGATGACCAAACTACGATTTTTTTTTTTCGAAAATCAACTCAAATTGTTTGACTGACCCAAGTTTTTCTAATTCAAAAAGAGGGCAAATATATATTATTAACTCACATAAATAATAATTTTTGCGTTTTTATTTAATAACATCAAACAGAAATGCCACCACAGATTTTTCGCTCAAAGTAGAGACTCGTCAAAAACGTTCGTCCCAAACTTAGTCACAGCAAAACAAATACGCACAAATATTGAAGGAATATGCATTATTAAAGTGAAGTTGATTTAGAAAGTGATGAATTGATCTCCGACAAAAAAAACGTCGGAGATTGGTACGGCCTGCAGAGAATTGCCAATATATCCATATAATGAAAGTTTTAAGATTCAAAATGGATAATAATTGGAAGGAATGATAATATCCTTAGAAACTCACGGCGGGCCGCATTCCTCATCCACCACTTGGGCAACCAATTTCACTCATGGTTTTAATTTGAGGATTTGGGGAAATAGATCTGCCTGAGAAACCTCGAGATCCTGATGGTTGTGACCCCCCAGATAGAAGGGTTTTTTCATATTCGATGGAAAATAAAGACTTTAAGAATTGTTTGACGTGGCTAAACATGTTTTAAATATATTTTATGAATAATATTTTTGATAAGAATTTGATTTTGTTTGGTATTGATATCAAAAGAGGACCGGCGTCTCAAATCGCCGATGATTTGTTGTTGATCAGCCGCAGACCTACTAGAAGAAAAAGTATTAGCAATAAACTTTAGTAAGCATTATAAAATCAATATGATCATCTATTCAGGCTGTAAACTGCTTCCTACAAAAAAACGAAATTGAAAAATCGAAAGTATATTGACCTAATAGTGTGCAAATGAGGTAAAAAAAAAAAACTAATTTGGATAAAAAGAGAACTAGAAAAATAAATTTATATATTATTTTTGCTCGATGATATCGGATTCACTTGATCATCTGGAGTCAATTGTGGTCCAGATCATTTTCATATATAAATTTCTTTGAGTCTATCAATTTGCAGCGATATTCTCGTGATAATTTTATTCAAATACACCTTTTATTATATTCATTCATTTTAAATTGTTATTTTTCGATAACTATGCCCGTTGCTCATATTCTCAGAACATCATCAGTTGAAGAATTGTCAATTTCTTCATCTCAACCTAATCAATCTCATTCTTATGATCTTCCAGAGACAATTTTTGGTGGCGTTGATAAATTGGCTCTTGCTATTCACTCTAAACCTCGACCATCCAATTCCGATCTTTCCTCGCGCTCATCATCTCTAAGTCCCTCAGATATCAGTGATTTCGGCTTTAGTTCCTTAGATAGTAGCCTTATTGATGCTGCTCATAAAGCTTTAAGTGCTATAACAGCCGATGATGATCTGCCAATAACTTCTCCATCTCAGATCCGTCCAAAAACTTCTAAAGGGCTCACAAAGCCAAAATCCAAAATAAGACCTCCTATTTCCTCCAGCAATGCCTCAACTAAGAAGAAACGATTCAGATGGACGCTGGAAGCCCAAACAATTCTTAAATCACATCATCGTGATTATTTACCTCATAAAAAGCAATATAAATCTGAATATGTTGATCAAATAATTAAAGAACTTTCAGATATTGGTGTTACCGCATCAGCCAAGCAGATATTGAATTTTTACCATAACTTGAACTCGAGAAAGAAATAACCTTTCATTTATTAATATCAATGGACATTGCAGGACAGTATTGTGCTGTATTGTATATTTTTTAACGAAATATTAGCTTTTCTTCCTTATTGATTCTTAATTCCTTCTTCTATATTGCCAGATGGACTGGCACTTCTGTTGAAAGTTCTGGAAGAAAGAGTTTTGACGATTATCTCGTATAAATGATCTTTTTTTCATTCTTCTTGAGTCTTGTCTCTTCTCAATAATCTAAATTTATTATTTGAATTGTAATTTTTTCTTTTTTCTAGGTCGATTGGTGTCATCGGGTTTCGATGACTAATTTTTTATGAAGTAAACCAAAAAAAAAAAAAAAAAAAAAAAAAAAGTGTCTTCTTTAGCCATTTGATTTACGATAAAACTGCAAAAATAGCAACAAATTTAAATTTAAATTCAAGATTTGATTTCCTTGGAATGAGGTGATAGAGATATAGATTTGGCCAAATTGATGTGGAAATATATTTCTAACAAGAAAAAAAGAGCCATTTTATAACCGCTCCTGACGAGGCACTTGATAACTGTAACAGTTAAACTGTTAAACTCTTTGCCTAGGCACAGTCTTGTAAGACTGTACAGCAGAGGTCAGACTTTAACCTGAAGAAATTCAAGGTTATGCACCTCCACAAGTTTAGTCCAGAAGCACCAAGACATCTGGAAGGAGCAAAATTCGTTACTTGTGCCAACAACAACAAACAAACAAACAACAAGCGGATTATGGATCAATGAGGCCAATGCAACAAAGAAGTCGATCACAAAACTCAGTCGCAGCGATAGCCGAAGGTCTCAAAAGAAATCAAGCTTCAAGAACACAGAGGAGACTTTGAAAATCATCATGGAGGACGAATTCAGAAGTTCAGAAAGAGTGATGTATTCCTCAGTGGATTTGATTGTCATTTTGGGACCAAGATCTCTAGAATAAGTTTATTTTGTTGATATCAGATAATATCTGACAGATATAGTATATTTGATCGCAACCAACATTAGACAAGTTGATTTCTCTATCCATGCCAATTTACTTGACAAATGCACCCCGTTCTATTGACCAGATCGGCCCTCTTAATCTGCTCATCTCTCTCCCTTCTTTGATTGGAACATTTGTTTTTAAAAAAAGTGGCTGAAAATGTACTGGGTTGTCGGTTTTCACCTCAAGTTTTCTCTAATAGAGAATCTATACATTGATGACGATGTCACAAATACTTTTGAAGTAAGAAATATTGATAATGTATGAAAATAATACCAAATAGTATCGACGTTTAGATGGTCACCATATCTCAGGAATCTTCAATCTTTTCCTCGATGAACATCGGACTTCGACGGAGAGTCTCCGATGACTCATCAAATATGATATTTCCACTGGCTCAATAAAATCAATACGATTATGATGAGTATTGGACGAACTCGCCATCAAAAAATGTCTCAACTCCACAGCTTGTTTTTTCAATAAAATCATATATGGATTGTCTCACAGATCTTTCTTCAGTAAAAGACACCTTGACAAGCTTCTTTTCAGGAGAGTTGAATTGGAGGATGGAGTTACGAACAATACGACGAGAAGGAAAAAAAGATTTACCTTGCGGTTCTTGTTCATTCCTCAAACAATCCAACTCATAATTACATGATCCAATAGACGAATAAACACATCGTACTTTCATTTCTTTTTGATTGATAATATTAAAATGAATAACACTGTTTTCTTTCTGAGGAACTGTTATCTCAAATTTCATCGCAAAACATATATGAGAAGCGTAAGAATATCCATCTTTCTCAGGGCATAATGATGTTTCAATTGAAGGAATTAATAATACTATTGGAACAGTGTGAAGGAGTTTCGAGAAATAGAGAGATCCATAGTAAGATAACATTGATATGCTCTGGGTAACAACTTTTTCATATTGTATTGGATAGAACTTCCATCTATTCTTACACCATGTCAGTTGAGAATCAAATTTGGAGGAAATTTGATCTTCAAGAATTGAAACAGATGATAATGTATCAACAAGTATAAACCAAGACTCAATCACACTCAAATCGGATTGGTCTTTCTTCAAAGCTTCAAACCAATCATCAAGAAGATCTTTGATATTATCATATACTTCAATGGCATGCAGATGATCACAACATAGGTTGGAGAAAAAGGATAAAGCATTCTGATATACATGTCTCATCACAAACTTCAACTTTCCCTTAACAACATCAAGAACAGGGTGGAAGAGAGACCATGCTTCAGAACAGAGGGATTTCTGGATCTCAGGGGATTTGTAAGTTGGAAGGGTAACTTTTTGGAGAACAAAAAGAAAGATTTTTTTGTGCTCACTATCATTGTATATTTTCAACCAATCCCCGATATATGGTTTAATGAGAGTGAGAATAGAGGAACGAGTGGAAAAAGAGGCAGAAAAATAAGAGAAGTTCGTGAGAGTTATCAATAAATTTAGAGCGATATTGCCTCCCAACTTCTCCTTGCTTCCTCTCTCAAGAATACGTTTGAGAGTGGGGAAGATTTTAGGAAGGAAAGAAGCAAGTTTTTTATATCTTGCTCTGCCCGTGAACTCTGCACAAATCTGACAATACAATTGATCGACAGCTTCTCCCAATACTTCTTCAAACCTGGACAAATGCTCAATGAAGGTGTCAATGAGCTCACATTGATCTGAATAAGGGAGATGGATTCTTTTCCTGGCATCAGAATGGTACGAGGATAGAAACAAATCTAAACACTTAACGAATAGAATAATCTCTTGTTTGTGTTCTTCAATCAATATTCTTGAATGGAATTGAAGAAAAACGGAAAGAATCTCATCTCGATGTTCATGGTAGAGTTTTGATTTTGATTTAGAGTCAAGAAACTCAATATCATAAAAATATTCGAACAAACCTTTCAGGGAATGATAACAGTTGCTGAAGTATCTCACAAAATTTTCATCCTTATGAGTACTTTTACAAAATTCCATATAATCATCATATTTGGGTGATAGATGAGGAATAAGAGATGGAACAGTGGATAACGTAGATATGAGTGTTGACCAAGAGCTGATTCCATGGTAATGAGCTTTCCTCTTCACAGCCACAAACCAACCATCAAGAAGTTCTTTGACATTATCATACACTTGAATTGAATGAAATTGATCACAACAAAGGATGGATAAAAGGGATAAAACATATTCATTTCTTTTATCAAATAGAATTCTATCCCCAATGAACTCTCTCTTAACAGCATCAAAAATAATCTGGGCGAAAGGCCAAACCTCAGAACAAAGGAATTCACAATTCCTAGAGCGAGCCAACTTCTCAAAAATTATTACCCATTGTTGATAGCATTGGTAATCTTTGTAAATCTTCAACCACGCTTTTATATGTGACTTAACAGGTGTAAAAATACAAGAAACAAAAGAATATTGGTATGGAATGATGTTTACAAGAGCCTTTAATAAGTATAAAGCAATATTTCCTCCAAGTTTTATCTTACTTCCTCTCTCAAAAATACGTTGGAAGGTCGGAAAGATCTTGTGAAGGAGCGCATTCATTTCATAATGAATGACATTGGTATATTCAATACAAATCTTACAATACTCTTCATCAACTTCTTCCAAATCTTTTTCCAATCTTGATAGACAATCAATAAAAGTCTTGATAAGGTGATCAAGTTTAGAATCAGGCAGATGGATAACATTTCTTCCCCTATCATGTCTAACAAATAGTCTTAAACACCGGAAACAATGCAAAATCCCCTCCTTGTGTTCTTCGATTTCACCTTTCGATTGATATTTAATGAGGAAAGAATACATCGCCTTAAAATGCTTATCGTAGAGTTCAGACGTCGATTTTGAATCGGAAGAATGTTTAATAGCAGTAATAATATCACCAATTTTCTTAACAGAAAAGCAGGAGACAAAATATCTGGAATAATCTTCTTTCCAACCTCCATTATCTCTACACCATTCCATATGTGTATCATATTTAGGAGATATATGAGGAATAATACCTTGAACAGTGGAGAGTATGGAAATAAGTTTAGACCAGTGTTTGACTCCGCAATGAGAATCTTTGAATTTCTCCGTCTTTTTCACCATCTCAAACCAAACATCGAGAAGACCATCTTTAATGCAATCATGAATTTCAATAGCTTGGGAAGGAATACAACTCAAGTTACTAAAGAACATTAAACATGAAAAAACGGCTCTATCATCAAATGTAATACCTTTGGAAGCAATATCCTTAATCACATCCAAGACAGGGTGGAAGACAAACCAAAGTCGTGAAGAACGATCTTTATGAGGGTAATAACTATCCTTATCACAAGTGACATTCTTCAAGATATTCACCCACAAGGAAAAGAACTCTTCTCAGGATATTTTTTTATCCAATGTAAGATGTGAGGGAGGAAAAGAGATAATAGAGAATCTTTGGTGGGGTTATGTTTAGTTAATGCAATGTTTCTGCATGTTTGTAGGAGATCTTCAATGAATGAATCTTCAAATTTCTTGGAACGACCAAGAGATATCAATTTGGAGAGAAGTGAAGAGATTTGAGGGAACAGAGAAAAACCAAGGGATTTACAATGAAGTGTAGAGAGATTTATAATCCTTAATAATCTAATCGTTGTAGTGCTTACTCCAACTTTATCAATTCCCCTTTCTTTTGTTTCTTTCACTCTCAAAATATCCTCAACTTGGATCATTGAAGGTAAAAAAGAGTGAATAAGGGTATTTATGGAAGAACGATCGAGAATAATTTCGATATCATCTCCTTCTAGAATCCCATATTCTTTTGTTACTTTATGCCTTAAAAACAAGGACAAACATTCGAAACAAAGCTCAAAAAGATCCATATTTGATGTGATAATAGAGGGTGAAGAAGTGAATTCATCAAAGATAGCCTTGAGGCGAGGAGATGATTCTTTGAAAAGGGATTTAATGGCAGATCGAGAAGAACACTGCTTGATTGATTCAATCAGGGTCTCAACTTCTTCCATAATATCTTCAATAGTCATGGATGAAAACTTTATCAGCTATGTAGTATGGTTATTCAAATGCCCCTAAAAATGCACTAACATACTTTAAAATGCCGAAGCCAATAAAAATAATGTATTAGGTGTAACAAAAATGATGTCGATTTTTGGATGATCCAAATTCGTTGTATTCTCTTCCAGTTGTCGGCAAATTTCAAATTATTCCATCATCAAGTAATAATTTATTAGAGAATATAAATTCATTATTTCAAAAATATTCTCAAATTCCGATATAGACAGGCCCTGTCTGGCTGAGCCATTTTCGATATCCCCAAGTTAGAACATGATTATATCGAAATAATCCCAAAGATGATAGCAGAAGAACGTTAGTTTCTATTAATATTGGGAGGGCTCTCCTTCAAAAAGAGTGAATGTAGCCAGTAAGAATTCAATCTACCGGTTGAAATCGAAATAATTTGCCGGTTCATCCCCATTTCTGTATATGGGTTTTCAGCATAATTACACAAAAAATAAAATCAATTTTTTTATTATTTATTATCAATATAATTTAAAAATCCATGATTATTTGTTTTTTTCAGAGACATGATCCAGTTGAAATATTTTCCCTTTTTCTTCGACAATAGAAATCATGTATGAGTGGTCAGGTCATGATCCAGTCGCAGAAGCATTAAAATCTGGCGAGATATTTGAATTTCGATCAATTTTGCCCCCCTCAAAATATCCTTCATCTGGATATTCTCAGGGTTCAACAGAGCATTCAGATCCACGAATTAGTGGTGATATAGATACACCTTATTCATCCACTTCTCGAAATTATATCGAACAACCCCGGAGTCAGCCGGGGCCGCCTGTTGATCATGATGACGATGTTCGCCGATGTCTTCGACCATCGCAATCTTCTCCACCAGATAATAGCTTTGATCGATCATCTCAGATTGAGAAACGCTCTGATCTTTCTTCTCCTTGCCACAGTGATTCTCGAAAAGATGCAATCCATTCTGAAAGCATTAAATCTCAGGTGCACCCGTCTAAACCTAACCCACGTAAAGGATCGAAATCTATTATTCACTTTTTGACAGAAAATATTGTCTTTTTTCTCGTTATGTGGAGGCTGATACCATCTGGGGTGCGTAGAGAGGTGAATTCCAAAGATTATTTTCAATCCGTTTATTCATTAGTTTGTCCTTTACCCACAGAGAACCCTATTACTGCAAGAAAACTCAGAAAATGTCGATATATTCACAATAAGAAGGTCTGTCCAAAGAAAATGGGCAAAATGGTTGTATCCGTTTGTGATGTCATCGAAGAAGTCTGCAAGGAGTCCCATGTGGCCTCCTTTGAACTCACTCCGCATTTTGCAAAAGCCTTTGTGGAAAGTGTTATCCTCAAACTCAAACCTCCCCATATTTCCCCAGATGCCTTCTCTTCAGACCATTTCCGGAAGATTATAACTATTGTCCAACAATGGATTGGCCTTTGTTATTCAGAATCAAGGAAATTCATGATTAAGAGTGTGAAACAGCAAAGAGAATCAAGGGAATCCATGATTAAGAGTGTGAAACAGCAAAGAGATATTGCAAAACAAGAGGAATCTACTACGATTAAAGCTCGCAAAGGATATCGAGATAGCCAATTGTAGATTCTTTTTGTAATTAATTAACTATACGATTTTTATTTTTGACTTAAGCACAAAATTGCTGAAGAAAAGCATGCTGGTTGCTTTGCAACACTTTAAAGATTTTTATTACTATCTTTCAGTTGTTTCCGAAAAAAAAAGAGCTTTGGATACCTTTGTTTCATTTGTTTTCTTCTTCCATGAGTTGAAGAAACAAGTGTCAAAGTCCAAACTCCACCTAATTCGAAATACAATCTTTAGAAAGATATATACTCACCCGTTTCAATTTATTTTATAAAATTAGATTGATAATTTTACATCTTCTGCTTGTGACGTGTCAGTGACACGATTTTTTCGAATCACCTGCAAGAGAAGATCGACTCGATCATCGAGTATCAAAATCGAAAAAAAAATATAATAAAATCACTAAACAAAACATTGAGAAACTCCAATATTGGGAGATATATAACAATATGCGACTTACAATGCATTTACCACCATAAATGTCTGATTATGAAGGGTTGAACAGTAACATGGTGCTTTCGAAGGTTCAACTCTACATCCATGAATAGGGGGATATATTGAGATGATAGAATAAACAAATCACGCCTGACTATCAAAGTCAAGTCCACTCGATGGTAGTCTTAATCCTCTATAATCCCCAAAGTCATCCACACAGCCCTTATCTCCCTCATATCTCTTCAACTGTCTCTTTATGATGCTATCTATCGTTGGGCATTCCCACCCTTCTCCAAGCCTTGGAAGTAACTGTGCGATAGATTCAACTTTCATCCGTGCATCATTCACGCTGAGTCTATCGCCAGCATCGTATTCAATGAACCCATCATACACTTCTTTGAGACAACTGTAGATCTCATCTCCATGAGGCATCTCTTTCAGCTTTCTGAATAGGGGACACCATTCTATCTTTGGGAAATCACGATTATGCATCATCTCAAGCATTTTCTGGATCACTCCGGCATTATCCACGGTGCCATCTGGATGGAAAAACTCATCGAATGCTCGATTACTCAGGAATGGGGCATGACCACTAAATGCTGCATACATTGACATTCCAAGAGCATAAGCATCGCTGTCCTTCGAATGATTACCAAATAAAGCTTCAGGGGAGTTATACGCATAAGTTCCGCAGATAACTTTCCGATCTTCTTTTTGTATCGTCTTGCTACTTTTTGACGAAGAAACAACTGAGCCAGAGGATATAACGCTCGAAACAGAGAACGATAACGAGTCCTTTGAAGAGGAAATGGAGTCTGAGATTTGAGCAAGCCCAAGATCTCCAAGGATAAGTCCACATCTACCGGTGTCAGGATCTACTCTTACAAGGTAATTGTCAGGTTTAATATCTCGATGAATGAACGTTGGCATATTTTGTAACACCTCATCGAGGCAAATGATCATCTCAACACATATTGAGC
>BQXS01009689.1:5526-16187 GCA_024181965.1 Aduncisulcus paluster
TCGTTTTTTCCAAGTTCCTCGCATCCACAGAGGGAAATATCCCGAAGAAAGAGTATCTATTAATCGACCCACTCTTGTAGCTGGAGAATCTTTTCGAAGGATTGAATACATCATAGAAATGAGAGAAATAGAAAATGTTGTATGTTCATACCGCCCCTTTTGTTCAAACTGCAACCAATCGTTGAAAATACTCGTCACAATCGGATTATATGCCACATTAGCCATTGAAAAAGCGACACCCAAAATATCCACACTGATTAATTCATAGAGCCAGAGTGAACGTTGATCAATTGCAGTTTTAACAGCCGCATTCATGAGTTCAATAATAGCTACAAACCAATTTTGAATTATTGTTGGTTCATCAACAGAAGATTTATCCGTTAAAATGTTTTCACACAATCCACACGAGGAAAATATCAAACAGCGGACTTGTTTTTGGAATGATTCTCGCTGAATTTCAGATGATGATTCTCCAAAGCCCCGAATTGATGCAGGAATTCCTGCTAATACTCGTAAAGCGAATCTATGGAAGTGGGACATTGAATCAGTTTCAGAGTGAATGTGAAGATTGTCAAGTGAATGTTCAAAAATACCAACAATGAGCCCATCTTGTCTTTCAGAATACAAATATTTCATCCAATCGAACAAAGAATTAAGAAACATTACAAAAGACCCATCAAGGGAATCTTGAACAGTGTTACAAATTGAAATTATAAATTCAAGTCGATTTTCGAACACAAAAATATCTTTTTTGAGCTGAGAAATAAACCACGATTTCAGTAACCAAGTAATAAAGCGAGGAACACTACTCTTTTCAATGAAAGGCTGAAATACTTCTTTCAACATTGAATCAACATCTTTTTCATCAAATTTCATCTTAATTGTATGATATAACACATATCCAACCTTAATTTGATTGATAAGTCGATGTTTAGGAGAGAAAAGATGAGAAAGGAAAGATAAAAGCTGAGACAATGGAATGACATCTAAGAGCAGTTCTGGTTCCTCTTCCTTCTTTTTCTTCTTGTCTTTCTTATCCTTTTTCTTATGTTTTTCTTTTTTATCCTTCTTATCTTTTTTATCTTCTGATTTTTTTGTTTTTTTCTCAAACAATTTCTTTGAACACATAGATTTGACGACTTCCTCAAGTTCAGGATTCAACTCGGAATCTTCGGTAGGGACCAAAGGAAGTCCCGAAACAGCAATAGCAAGAGAACAATATGATATAGCTTGCTTTTGGGACAGCTGTGAAGGAATATAGAAGAGATTATCAGTATTGGTCTCGGAGAAAGGCTTTTTCTTACAAATTTCATGTTCAACCAATTGAGTAAACTCCCCAGCAAATGGAACACACAAAGATGTTGGATGGGAAGGTAGATCAATCACAACTGGAATAGTTCTTGATGAAGAGACATAACTGAGGGCAATATTCAAGATCTCATCACAAGCAACAAACTTATTAGATTTCGAACTTTCTTCCTCTTCTTTTTCTCTCTTCATTGAAGTTTCCTTCTTGGACCTATGGAAAGTTGTCCACAGCTCATCAGGAACCATCTCCTTTTTGTGAGAGTCATCGTTCAAATCTTTCAATAGAATATCAATCTTTGAATCAACAATTTTCCTCCACATATCAAACATTTCATTCGGAGTGAAAAAAGTTGATTGCTCCGAACTTGAATCAGAATTTAAGAGACGATATGAGAATAAAGGACACCACAAAGTACACCGTAGTAATGAGTTTAAAACGAGAGCATCAGACAAAATCATTAAGAATCGTTTAAACTGGAGCAAACTCCCACGATTTCCAAATATTGATATTGGAAACATCACTTCTTTCAAGTGGATATTCATTAAATCATGATAGTGTTCCCCCAAATGGTGAAACACTTTCATTGCCAAATCTCCAATGTATGCACGACATCTTCTAGCAAGTCGAACTTCATCTCGCGAAATATCAATTCCCTTCACATCTTTTTTCTGTTCGACATCAATTAGCGAGTATTTAGAACATCTAAGCAATGAATTTTGATGAGAAGCAACAGAAATGAGACGAAGAGCATGATTGAATTGTAGTTGACAATTTCTAGCATCTATATGAACCTGATCATCAACAATATCATCGACATCTGCAAAAGAACATAAAGCACCAGGTTGAGGCGAAAAGATATCATTTCGCCGAGATTCACAGATACATACAAGGAACACACTATTTCCAAGGGATGCTCCAAATGTATTCTTAATGGTGGTGGTAAACATTTCAAGATGATTCGTTTGAGATATTTGAGAATCATGAGAATCGGTAAATGAAACAAGAATTACGAATTTAACCTTCGAATCTGGTCTTTTGAGACTAATTTCCTCTTCCTCATCCTCTTCCTCATCTTTGCCATCCGTTGCCTTTTCTCCTTCATGTGGCGGGGTTTTAAATTGTCCTTCTTCCTCTTCCTCCTCACTTTTTTCAACCTTTGAACTTATTTGTTTGGCATCAAATTGTACATCCATTCCATACGCTTTCATAATACCTGATAATTCACTCTTGTAATTGGAAAGTTCGAGCTGGAGTTGCAATTTGTTTGATACGGCCGAAGAATTCAGGCACTTAACTTCGATTAGACACTCATTGGAAGAACTCAACTCTCGTTTCAAATGGGATGACATGTTCGACATGTTAATATCCTCCCTTCCCCGAACATTGACAATACAAATTGGAAGAAAGTTTGTGATGGCAACACAAGCAGCTCTAGTAGCAGTGAGATAACGACCACTATCAATATGAGCCGCTTCAAAGAGTGTTTGGAAATCTTCATCGTCGATATAGAGTTCATCCAGTTTTTGTTCATCGAGGGGGTTTCCTTGTCGATATGGCAAGATAGCGAGGAACTTTTGCAACAACATATTCTTTGCAAACGACTCACAATTAGCAATACTTGGTTCTCTTGGTTGTGTAGAATACCAAGTTTGGGTTTCAAACAAGACTGAAAGAAAAGTTTTCTTAACAAATTCATCACAAGAAAAGAAAAACTCCGATGGAACAGATCTGAGGTGGAATTGAGGATACCAATTAGCAATAAACTTTAGAAAAGGCTCCTCAAATGAATTTAAAATACTCATATCGGCATCTTTTCCGGTAATTTTCACCTTTTCCAATCTCTGCAAAAGAGCACTTTCCTCAAACTTAACAGAATCCCTTAAATCCAGACTTGACTGTTGAATTTCATTCTTTTCTGGGAAGATCAAGATGAATCTAGCTCCTTGCTTCACCTCAACTCTACGATTTCCACTAGTTCCAAGAGAGACACGACAATATTCAACTCCTTCTCTCTTACTGTGATTTTTGTTCAAAAGATCAAACAATGCACCAAGGTTTCCAATGTTCACCAAAATTCCAATATCTCCTTTCTTGGCAACATCAATAATCCGCTCAAGCTGCTCAGCCTCCTCATCAATGTTTCGTTTATCTCCCTTTAAGGAACTTCCATAAATAATTCGAACTCTTCGATTTGGATCAACACGGGATTGAATATACTGAGCAAGAAGAGTGATAAAATGAGTAGAACATTGAACATACAAATGTCTTGCAATAACACTTGTGTCTTGAACATTGTTAATAATGGCATCAAGCAAATTTCTTGGATTTGGAGCATAATAAGGCATTTGGGAAGTTGTTGGTACAGATAAATGATTCCGACGCATTAATTCGGCAAGTTTTTTCTGAACTTCAGCAAATACCCTTTCATCAACACCACTATAACATCTACTGGCACAAAGAGAAATTGTTTTATAGTCTTGAACCTGACTCTTCGCAACTGAAGCAACAAACCCAAATAAGTCTCGATTTCCAACCCATCGGCTTTTCCCAACAGCCTTGGCGGTTTCCAATGCATGATAATGAGTATCAACAAGAATATCAACAAAAACAGAGCTTATTTTTGAATCACCTTGAGTCTGGTATATTTCTGTGGCAATCTCCTTCATTTCAGCAACCTTCAAATGAGGTCTAAAAATCAACAGGGATCGTGAAGAAGGAGCAGCATCTGGAACATGGTTAGAAATACCGATAAATGAGAAAATAGGAACTGGTTGTTCAACAGATGGCTCAAGAGGTGCATGCAAAGCTTTTAAAGGATTCATTGGACTTCTATGAGCCAAACCAAGCTCATCAAATAACAATACACTCAGGCATTCCATATTCTCAACATCTTTTCGAGAATAGAAATTCTTGGCACGATTGATGAATGTTGTCACACCAGCACTTGTAGAACTTTCTGAACCCTGATAAGCAAGACAAAACAGAATTGGAACTCCTTTTTCACGGGCGTGATATTTAAGATAGGAGAAAGCAAGTTCTGTCGAAAGAGATTTTGATGATCCTGGAGAACCCATAATGAGCAGCGGAGTTCTAGAAAGCACGCACACAAGGATTGAGATAAAATTCTCCCGCAAAGCTGCACAATTTGCTACTCCAGAAGTCTTTGTTTCACTCAACCCTCTCTGTAAGAGTTCTTTACCAACAGTTTCAACATAATCATGATAGTTTAAGTTAGAACGAGAAATATAGTATTGAAATTCAGACCTCCATGTTATTGATGGAAGTCTAAGTTCATACACAAGCATGAGAGCAAGGCACCACGCCTTCTTAACAGTAATTTTGTTACCGCTTGATCTACTGGAGAGTTGAAAAATGTTTTCGTGCGCAAGTAAAGTATAAAAAACCCGAGCAAACCTAACTGGATCTCTCAATGAACAATTCCAAGCAGATCTTTGAGCCTTTTCTCGAACGAACATATGAGCTTTTATCACGACTTCAACCAACAGTTTATAATCATAGTCTGATATATCACGAATTTTTCTTGCCTTTTGCATGAGTTTGGACGAGTGAAGAATTGAATAAATATACTCTCTTGTGTCTTTGGGATTCAATTCTCCAAAATCCATAGTTCGACACAAGAGAGAAGGAGGAAGAGGATGAACTCTGTATATTGTACTCACTTCTGAAATAAATTCGTCAGTTTCTTCCCTTGAATCTCTAGGTTTCCGATGGCGGTAAGGATTCGTGGCGATTACAATTCCAATGTTTTCATGGAGAAGAACACTTCCAATACTTCTATTCTTTGCCATATTACAAACAACATCAATTAGATCTGATGCATTGGATTCATCAATGAAAAGGATTACCAAAGCTTTTTCTCTCAGACCCTGGATTTTTTCGTTGTGGGCTTTAAAATCGAGGATTTCTGGAACACCTGATTTCGGACTTGTATCCAATTCACGGAGGGCAACTTCCTCTTTTTCTAAAATAGATCCCCAAATCAAGTCTGCTCGACGATTTGCTTCGGCAACAGATTCAATTAATTTGCCAATCGAAGATCCAGCATCAAGAGTGACTTTCACAAATGGATCAATCTGAACCTTTTCGGCTTCTAAAAGTCCAATTTCAGAGAGAGAGCCAATTAAAAATTGAATCAAACTTGTTTTTCCCACTCCAGAATCAGCTCTAAGAACGACAAGTCTCTCGGTACATAACATCAGCCGAATCTGGATCATTTTGAAGAGGTTATCGGGAGTAATATTATATTCACCATCCAAAAACTTAACACTTCCAACAATATCAGAATCGGGAACTAAATATTCTACCAGTTTTTTTCTGAGATCTTTATCACTCTTGTCTTTCACACAACTCATTTGCCCAACGGAGCTTCCCCGCAAAGAAGTATAGAGTTTGCTAAAAATATGATCAATTGCATGTGAAATACCAGAATATGAATCATGAGAAATAAATCTAACATTTTCATTTTCAATTATTGGAATAATTCGTTTTTGTTGCTCCCATGAAAAAATACACTCATCGAGATATTCACCACGAGTAACTTGGTGAGCCTGGGAATTTCCACACATTCCAGCAAATTTACACTCAACAGCAATCATTTTCCAGATATCCTTAAAAAATGTCTCGACCAACTCCCGACCAATATCATGCTCCCGACAGATCACATCAACCATCATTGAAGGATAACCATAAACTCCATGAGACTTGAAAAATACAACATATCTATATGCAGCAAGGGCAATAGAAGAGATCACACCATATGTAATGTTCTTGATTGGAATTGCACACTTCTCAAGTCCAGGAATACGCCCACCAACAAAATTCTTTATGATTTCAATATCCTCCGGTTCAAAACAGATTTGACTACAATCGTTCATAGGATTCTGATATTGTTTAATTACCGTGGCCAGAGCAGCCAAAGCAAAGAAATAACGTTTGCTTGTTAACACCATACTCTCTGAAGCCACAAGACTTCCTGTGGAGATTTGAAGCTCTTTCCAGCTAAAAGTATGTTGAATGTTGTGTCTTTTCTCGACACATAAATGGTTTAATCTTTCAGCAAGCCAGTTTGCACGAGAAGATTGAATCTCGACATGAACAGTAACATCATCAGTCAAATAAAGAAAAGAACCATTTACACGAAGAGCCTTAAGATAAAGGATGGAGAACAAGAAATCTTGCAAATGTTTCTCACTTCGGATTCCTCTTTCCATTGCATAAGAATGGATATCAGATTCAATTCCTTCTCCATCAAAATTTTCCTCATCTAAACACATATTTATCCTTCCAATATCAATCCACAATACTCCATTGCCAACACCATCCTTAGCTTTCGTTACAAAGTCTCTAATGTCTTCACTAAGGCGTGAAAATGAACATTCACCACTGATATGGAAAGGTAATAAACGATTATCACCACGCCCATAAATAAATTTGATATTATGGCTTTTGCCATTTGCTGGTAAATCCGAAGTATGAATGAAAGAAGTTGGGGTTTTAATATGATCAGGATCAAGAGGAGAAAGATGATTGAAATAATCGTACCAAAGAGTTGACTCTGCAAACTTCCCTTTGTCTTTCATTGGACAGAAAATAACGAGCTTAACATCATCATAGTCTCTAACAATCAGCTTTGAGAGAAGAGATAGAGCAGCATTGGAAAGTTCTTCACATCGAAGAATAGTATGGAGGCTGTCATGAGCACGAGCGTGTGCAAGAAAAGAATAAATCTCATCATAGGATGTAATAGATGAACAGAATAAAATATTACTCGGATCCATTCGAACCTTTTCCTGTTGATACAAGAATGGCACTCGATTAAGCATAGTCATCATTTGTGTATCTTCATAAAGAATGATTGTTGGTGCTGTGATTGTCTTATAAGTAAACAGACGACGTTTAGGTTTTGCAAGATCCACATGTAATCCACGAGAAATCTGGACATGACCGTGAGAACGCTCAGCTTCATATGAAGCAACGAATTTATCATAGGCTCGATATCCTTGCAAAGCATAAATGACTTCTTTGATTTGGGCAAAGGCAATATCAACATCAGAATTCTTGCATAATGTTCTGATAAATGGAGTTAAGCGAACGTTTTCCCTTGCAGCACTGAAATGGAATACTTGAAGTCCTCCGAGATCAGCCTTATCGCCTCGCAAAGTAGCGATATCTTTTCCAGTGATTCCTGAAAGAATTTTGGAAGATGAACGCAATTTATGGAGCTCTCCTTGAAATTGTTCGAATTTCTTTGAGATTGCCTCATCAATGCGTTGGAAATCACTAATAATATAATCTTCCCGCTTAATCGCAAAATGACTCTGAAGGGAAGATTGTGACGATGTGGGAGAAAGTGGGAAAGAAACTGATTCAACACTGCTACTCTTCTCATTGTCCCCATCTTGCTGTGCAGCTTTTCCATCCTTGAAACCTTTCCAAGCAACAGGATTCCAGGAATCATATTTGTATTCCCAGACAACATATTCATCTCTCCCAGGTGGGATGTCGATAATTCCATTGTGATACATTTTTTCAATACCTGTGCGAATACGTTCAAGGAATTGGACAGCATTGATAAAGTTCATTCTATGAATATCCTCTTGAATATTGCTCTTCTTTTGGAATCTTGCATCACCCACAGCACTTTTTAACCTTTCCTCAGAGACAATATTACTTTGAGAAACTGGAGCCACAGTTTTAACATGTCTTCCCTCTTCTTCCTCTTCCTCTTCCGACTCTTTCATAGGAATTAGAGCTCTTGAAGGAGCGGAAGCTCCCTTTACAAGACGAATCTCGAATTTTGAATTCTCAAATCTCAAAATCTGAACAGTTTGTTGAAAAATCAAGTTTCTAATTCGCAAATCGAGATATTTTGAATCAGAAAGAGCGTGAAGAAGACTTTTTTGGTGAGCAATTGTTAGATGTTCAATAATTTCAGCTCCCTTTTTCGCATTTTGCGCTCCTAATTCAGTTTGGAATCGACGCACTGTAGACACAGCAGAGTCAAACCTCGAAACGTCAAGTAAGGAGTCATGTAACTTTTGTACAGCATCATAGATGTTTTGTTGAGAGAAGAAAATCAGTGCTTGAAGAGCATCAGGGGTAATATTAATCAAAGTAATCTCTTCCATCAATGAAGCAAAAATTTCACGATTTTCTTGAGATTTTTCAATCGCCTTCTTACACAATTTAATGAAGGAGTCTTTTCCATCGATGATATAAGAAGCTATTTTCCAAGCATCTTCACATCCTCGCCCTTGATCAATACTGGAAGTCACAGTTTCACCCCGCAATAACGTAGTGGCATATGATAAAGATTTATCTAGAAGTAACTGAGTGTGACATATATTGGGATTAGGAACATCTTGTGACATTTGGGAGGATTGTTCACACAACCTCAACATTTCATCAAGAGGTTGAAGGTAATCGGGAAGGTTGACACCAAAAGCATTTACAATAGACCGTAAAATATATGGTTGTTCTCTCATATACCATATTGATAGAGATTCACCACATTTTGGGAAACAATACCGAATACAATCATCTTCAAAACTGATAATTTCACCTCTCCGAGCTTCTTCCTCATCACGGCTCATTGTCGTATTCCTAGGCGGGAAAGTCATATTTTTAATCTTGTTAACATAATAAATGTAATAAGAGAAAAAAAGGAGTGAAAATTCATCAGATATTTTGGAACTTTGCAATTTTTCCATGAACTTGAACAAATTCTTCCACTTTTTCTGTTCAGAACCCTCAGTCAATAGTGAATGGGGAACCCCAACTTTAAACAGAGCAGCAAAAAGGGATTGTGCTCCTGTCTTCTCCTCTATTTCCTCAGGTTCTTCATCGACCTCCTCCAGTTCCTCAATATCTGCATCTCCTTGTTCTGGAGGTTGGGGTTTCTTTTCCTTCATTTTCTCAGCAATCTTCTCCCGTTTCGCTGCCTCAAGGAAGAAACAAATAAATTCCAACAAAGGAAGAGAAGAAAACCTCCTTTCTCTAGGAATTTGGTTGTAAAATATGATAAGTTGTTCCTTTTCAACACTAGCTTCTTTTACAAAATTCTCAGGATTTGCTTGATTTAGAGGTTTATCAAACATTAAAGCACGGCATTGACTCATTTTATCAACAATACCATTTCCTTGGGCTTCATCGATGTATTTCCACACAACTCGATTATACAAATCAATCATCTTTGAATATTCATCAATTCTACCAAATTCTTCTTTCACTTTTTTAATTTCTCTCTGAATATATGGACGAGATATGCTGGTTAAATCGGACATTAATTTCAATGGGTGCAAAGGTTCTTTTACGGTGGTTGTTTTGGAACCCACATGCGAACCTCCACGATTCCAATATGGACTCGACCAATTTTGTCCACCAGAATATTGATGATCAGACCAATAATCTTGTGTTTTCCTTCTAGAGCTAGAATCACTTGAATAAATGGAATTTTCGACTTCACTCCTTGCAAAAATACCTTCAAGATGTAAAATATCATTGTATGAGAGATTTCTTTCCTGAATATCATCAAAGAGAGAAATGAAACGTTGGAGAATACCAAATAAATGTGTAGACCGAATGATGGGAGATTCAAGTATATCCTTTAATCTTGTGAATGTTTTTTTAATAACCACACACAAAGAAAGACAATGAAGATACTTGGGAGAAGAAATTATATCGAACCGTTCCTCTCCGTCTGCACTAATCTGATTTTTGAGGAATTCGTTGAATACTTGATTGAAGAAAATTTCTTGGATTTGATCTTGATCTTGACTCTTAATTTTAGTTCCTCGAACGATATCAATTGCCGAAATACAGATAATTTTGACCAAATTTGAATCTTCTCTGAAACGATCACACATAATTCTCATCAATATTCCAAAAAGAGGATGAAGCATGACATTATATTTAAAGGAAGTGAAAATCTTGTCAATCGGATTGACTTCACCCTTTTTCTTCGATCCAAATAATCCATTTGAAGCTGGAGCAGAGCAAAGAGGCTTGACAAATCCAGGATCATCTAAAAGTTGACTCAAGTTTTTATGTTCCACAAAAGCAGAGATAGACTTCTCAATAAGGGGTTTTAGAACTTCAAATTGCGTAAAAGGAAGCAAAAGGTCAAATAATTCCAGAATTGAACTAACTGGGTCATGATGAGTCGACTTATCATCAGAATATACACCCATTCTGTTACCAAGGGCCACAAAAATATTCTGAAAAATCTCAAAATGCTCTTTGGAAAGGGTTAAAAAAGGCTTCTTTACGAAGATCAAGTTCGAAATGGTGTGTAAAAATCGAAAAAGAGAAAATCTTCGAACATGATTTCCAA
>BQXS01009689.1:17888-27966 GCA_024181965.1 Aduncisulcus paluster
TAATCAAGGGGGCTTGACGATACTTGTCAATGGAAGCTTTGCTATCGTGAATAAGATAGATACCGAATTTTCGTGGGGCATTTTCGGACCGAATCATACGATTATTGTAAACACTACCATCTAATTTTTCCCATTTCCAATCTGACCCTGTAAAAGTTCGAAATCTGAGCTTGAATTCAGAGAAGGAGGTATCAGGAACATCAAAAACAGCAACTCCGGCCTCAATCGAGGAATCCCAAAAAAGATTCTTCGCTTTATATATTTCTTTGAACCCTGATGTTGATTTTGATCCATAATACCCAGAATATCCAGTATACTGAGTATAAGTATATCCATATGAAAGTCCAATATCTTCAGAGGATTTAACGATAGAGTCATCATAAAGGACATATAATTTAAAAGATGTATTATATGTTGGATATGACATTTTGTATGTTTGTGTCAAAACCAGCTTCGATGATTCAAGTTGCTGAGGATCCTGGCTTCGAAACAAAAACAAAAAAATCAATGCAAATAATTATTTTATTCAGATCAGATATGCTTAAAGAGAATTTATAATTTGTTGATTCAGACAAATTGACTGGAGGATCCTCAGATTTAATACATCGGAAATATTGTTCAATATCATTATATATATAAAACCCATACCATAAATTCAAGTTAAAAATCAAAAAATTATTTTTCTGACAAAATTACTTTATGAATCTTAACAGTATTATCCATATGACCCGTCAAAATTATGTCTTTGAAATGTACCATTGACAAAATTGAGCATCTTGATTCTTTAAAAATTGTTTTTTCAGTCGGAGGTTCAAATAATCCAAGAGTTCTCCCGCTAGAAACATCAGAAATATGAAGAGAGCCATTTTGATGACATGTAAGGAGAGAATCACTATCTAAATAGAGCATCGCATTCACTTCTCCAAGCCCATGTGAAACAATCGATTCTGAATCAGTAACACATTGCTTAGCATGAGGATAGAGCAATCTTAATTCTGTTGGAACATGAGAAACATCTGTCAGACTAAATCCACTTTATGAATCTTAACAGTATTATCCATATGACCCGTCAAAATTATGTCTTTGAAATGTACCATTGACAAAATTGAGCATCTTGATTCTTTAAAAATTGTTTTTTCAGTCGGAGGTTCAAATAATCCAAGAGTTCTCCCGCTAGAAACATCAGAAATATGAAGAGAGCCATTTTGATGACATGTAAGGAGAGAATCACTATCTAAATAGAGCATCGCATTCACTTCTCCAAGCCCATGTGAAACAATCGATTCTGAATCAGTAACACATTGCTTAGCATGAGGATAGAGCAATCTTAATTCTGTTGGAACATGAGAAACATCTGTCAGACTAAATCCACTTTTGGAATCTTTCATAATGGGCTGAATATCTACTGGTTTAAATAAAGGCCCCTCATCATGACAATGATTGCCAGATATTGACCATTTTCTCACACAGTCAGCAGCCGCAGAGATTAAAGTTCGCGAAATAACACCTTTATCAATCGATTTATGCCCTAAAAGTGATGTAATCGTGCCTCTATGATGTGTGAGAATTGATAAACATTTACCACCATCGAATTTAGACAATGATCGCAAATCCCAAGTTCGAATTGTTGAATCTTCAGATCCACTAATAATTTGAGGATCAGATACCATTGTCTCAAGACACGTGACGGCATCTGAATGACCTTTCAACTCGTAAAATGAATATGAAGTCCGGGGATCCCACAATCGTAGCGAATTATCTCGAGATCCCGTAATAAAAATATCCAAAGCCGGATGATGTTTCATACAAAGAATATCACTGTGATGCCCTGTATGCCTCCTAATGCATTTTCTTTGGGACAAATCCCAACAACATATAGATCTGTCTTCACCAGCACTATACAAATGGTGTGGGTGCACTTTGCTAAAATAAAGTGTTCTAATATTGGCAGTATGCCCTGTAAATACATCAATAACTTTGTAATCAAAGTCGAAAAAATAGATAACATTGCTACACGCTGTAACAAAGAATTTACCGGATGGATGAACAGCTATTGATCTTATCCATGAATCATGAGGTTTAAGAATACTCTTAACATGTTCAATTATCATCCCTTTACCACAAAAGCTGATATTTCGCGTTCTTTTTTTTCTATCTTTATTGGAAAATAATATCGTAAATATATTCGTGCACCTGAATAGTAAGTTCTCTAAAATGCAGAAATAATGATCTTAATCATATTTTATGCTGTTTTATTTATGGTGAACGGAAGCCAATGGGTTTTCTTCGCAAACAACAAGGCAATTGACATAAAAATGTTAATTGTTAAACCTCCTGAAGTTGTATTTGGGATATCTTCCCAATTTCCAGTGTCTTTGCAAAAGAGTGTCTTCATACAAAATACAAGTGGCAAAATTGTAAAGATAAAAGTATCCTCTCCTGCCACTCAGCATTTTCAAGTTTCTAAACCTTCCAAAACTGAAATTCCATGTGGTTTAGAAGTCGAAGTTCAAATATTTTTCCAAGCAATTGAAGAAAAGACATATTATGATTCTTTCTTCATATATTCAGATTCTGGACAAAAAATTGAGGTCAAATTAAAAGCTATTCCACCAAGTCCCGCATTTGAATTTAACAAATTCTTAAATTTTGGAGTAATTACACCTACAGAGGTTGTTCAGAAAATTGTCACCTTCAAAAACACTGGTTCAAAGACAGGATTTGTAAAATTGTGTTATCAGCAACCGTTATCATCCACAAAAGATCAAGCATTACTTGAAGAAAAGCCTGCCACACCTGTCATATCCATTGAGCCCACCATATTCGAGTGTGAACCCGGTGGTCAACGTTCTGTTAAAGTTACAATAACCCCTCGATCCGTTGAGAATGTTCGTGTTCTTGCCCATGTCCGACAGTGGGATACCATGGATGCTGCCAGGATGGATTCTGGCCCTGTGCCATCAATGATGTCTCAGAGTGCCATTTCACGGGGGATCCCGAGTTCGTTCAGTTCTACCACAATGGCAACAACGTCCAGTACAAATTCAGGCTCATATATTGACATTTCATGCTCCGTTGTTGAGCCTGTTGTCACTATCCATGACGTTAAAACTGGAAGAGAATTAACAGAATTATCATTTCCAAATACTCTATTCTATCATTCCGTCAAGAGAGAAGTTGTTTTAGTTAATAGTGGACCCCATCCTGTTGAATTTAACCTCCAATGGAACGATCTCTCTCAGTCAAAGTTCTTCCGACAAGGAGGCGATGATGACGGCATGGAAGCTATGAAAAGTATGAAGCTCGGTGCCAAACCTGTTTCTATGCCCCCTCCATCTCGATCATCAGAGCCTGCTACTTCCCCTGAGCTTTTGGCTGTCCACCAAGAGACTCGCACTCCTCCAATCACATTCTCGCCACCATACGGTGTTCTCCAACCCCATTCCTCACAATCTATGACAGTCACATTCACACCCGTTTGTAGGCGGGGTGTTTGCGAGCGTGCCGAACGATTCATGGGACAGGTGAATATGAAGAGAAGGAAAGACCTTCTCAAGAAAGCCATGGATATTAGTACAAGTGCACAGAACGATACTTCGCGGACTTCTGGGAGATCTGGTCATCCAATGCCTGCAGGTTCTTCTGGTACCCGCAAAGGACTTGTGGGAGTATCTGTATCCACCCTTATGGGCAATTCGGCAGTGTCTCCTGGCATTAAAACCGGAATAACATCCTCTTCGATGAATCCCAAAGATTCTACATCCCTCGCACTTGGAGAGATGCCCCATGTTGCAGATGGGGCTCTTGACACCACCCTTCTGGCCCATTTAGGAACAGAATATGCTCTCATTGTTCCAGATTCAGATCTTAGTATCTATGACTTGGTATTGAAGCTCTGTGTGAAGAATAAGGTTGGTAATGCAGGAGTTGGAGATGATCCTTCAACAGCTCTTTCCATGTCTGCCAAAGGTACATCTCGAACTAAACCAATCGTCACTCCATCATCACAGTTCTCTGTTCTTCGAGAAGTCATTGTCAGGGGCCGTGGGGTTCGTCCAGATGTGACTCTTTCCCATCTCAAGATAAATTATGGAGAGTGTCCTGTGGGATCCAAAGGGCATGTCACACATTGTTACATTCAGAATAACTCAAGAATAACCACAGCAGCTATTGATGTTGGGAATTTAGCCTTCTTCAAGGTGCATCCAACAACCATTCCTGCCCTTCGACCTATGGAAAGGGCTGATCTATACCTTGAGTATTGTCCTCGGGTTCTGGGTCCTACTGTTGGTGATATTAATGTGAAAGTCAGTGGTATGTTTGACCTCAAGGTGAGGGTTCGAGGTGTTGGAATTGGGAAGAAGAAAGAAGTGTCTGAAATTGTTGGAAAGGGAAATCTGATTGAAACATCCTTAGAACCGACAACAGCCCGCAAGAAGACTCTTACCGTTGCCGGAGAGTCAAAACGCACTCCTTTCAAATCTACCAAGAAGGTTATGAAACATTTGACGACATCTCTACTGCCCGCATCAGAAATGGCTTACTTGGACGAGTATCATAAAGAGGTTGACGATGAGAATGGTCTTGCACCACCCACCCTTGAGATGTGTGAGATGGAGGATCATTTGATTGTTGACGATAAAGGTGGACGTGGGCCTTCCTCTTCCACATCCTCTGGCACATCATCCACCGTTCACAAACATTCCCATCGTATCAGACACGCCCTTAATAACACACAGGATCTCATTAAACATAAATTCCCTGCCCACGCTGTGGGAGCTGTCGTAGATGAAGTTAGTGTACAACTGACTAATAGAGAGATGCAAGCAATTCACACTGGTCCAAGGTCATTTGATATGGGAACAGTAAGTGTATTTTCAACATCTGCCCAGAGTTTTAACATAAACAATGGAACCCCAAGGCATATTGTGGTAACGATTATTAGTAATACGAGTGAATGTGAACCTTTCCCATCCTCTCAAGTGATTCCTCCCGGTGCTATTGCTGGATTTGACATTGTTCTTGCCCCCACCGTTCCTGCTCCCTTCTCACAGGCCCTTGAGGTTCTTGTCAATGGTGCAGTGCAGTATGTTCTTGATGTTACTGCTTCCGTCTCACCAACTATCCTATTCTGTGACACTGACCGTGTTGATTTTGTACTTGACGACAGCAACATTCTTGAGAGTAGCATTGAACACTATGTCCAATTGGAAAATCCGGGGACGGCAGATGCCAAATATTCGACTCGAATGGTTTGTGTAAAAGACAAGGAAGAGAAGGATCGCACTGCTAAACTCACTTCAAGAATACCCATGTCTTCCAGGGTTCCAATGTCCTCTAGAGTTCCTTTATCCTCTCGAATTCCAATGTCACAGAGAACTCAACAAGGACAGACTCAGAATGCCATTGGAGGTAAGGATGCAACTGGTAAGCAAGGAAAAGATGATGGCTCTCCAAATCCATCAGCTATTGACTATTTCTCAATTTCCCCTGCCTCTGGAGTGATCAAAGCTGGTGATAAGACATCCCTTTCCGTGACGTGGATCCCAGGCATCCTCAAGACATATCACGTGCATTTAATTGTTGATGTTGAAGGTGGAGAATCTCTTACAATTGATGTCACTGCCCATATTCCTCCTTCAAAGATTGTTACTCCTCAAAAGAAAATCAATACTGGAGCCATTTCCATTGGAGTCTGTAAGGATGTCGATATCTCTCTCAAGAACGTGAAGGACACCGATGCCTTCTTCTCTGCTTCGTGTGCAAGTACCATTGTTAGTGTGACACCACAACGAGGCAAAGTCCCAGCGCTATCCTCTCTAACTTTGACTGCCTCAATCCTGAGTCTCAAGGAACAGGTTATTGACACCCATCTCTGTGTGAGTGTGTGTGGAGGAGGTGTTGTTAAGATTCCTCTTCGATGTGAAGTCTTACTTCCATCTCTGGACATGAAAGTTGTGAGTTCAGATGAGGAGAAAGAAGAGGAAGAGAGGAAAGGATCAGGTGGAAAGCTGCCAAAAGGGATGGAAGAGCTTGAAGAGTTGAAACGCAGCAAGGATAAAAAAGAGAAAAAGTCGGACGAAGAAGAAAAAAGAGATGGTAAGAAAAAAGAGGGTACTACAACAGATTTCTCATCTCCTGTATCATCTCCCCACACTCCTTCCCCTTCTTCAGTCCTTTCTTTCTCAGCCGTCAGTGTTGGACAACGTAAGAAACGGGTACTATGTATTGCCAACCAGAGTGTCATCCAGGCTACAGTATTCATAGATTTACGTTCTGAGCCATGTTTTTCTATTCTTCCTCCATCTCACCTTCCTCTTCCTATCTCTTCTTCTTGGGCCTTTCCTAGAACTACCCTATCCACATCACCTCAGTGTGTATACAGTGTAACTGTCGAGGAAATGATGAATGTGCTTGGTGGACGGGGTCGTGGAAACACGAGTATGATTACAGCTCAACGTGATGCCAAAGAGTCTGGGAAAGAGGCTGCCGATGTCTCTGATATTTCTTCCAATGCTACATCCTCCGTTAAAGTGCAACTCAGTGTTCTTAAACAAACGTTAGGGGTCAAGGATGATGGAAAGATGAAGCTATTCGAAGGTGATTATGACGATGAGGATTCTAAGGCCTCTCCTTCTTCTGTCGTTAGTGCTATGTCTTCTTCCAGATCTGATCCTACCTCTTTCTCTCTTGCTCAAATCACTATCCCACCTCGTACCACTGTTCCTCTCTGTTTCTTGTACACTCCTCGTGCTGTCCATGAGAATTTCAAATTCAAACTTCCCTTACATGTTCTCGGAATGAGAGAAATTCCTCGTCAGCTCTCATCAATGATCACTGCAACCTCCACCCCTCCACAACTCCTTTTGTCTCCTTCTACCCTTGAAATGGGCTATCACAAGATTGTCAATAGTGAACGCCTGGGACGCATGCTGACAATCTCTGGGGTGCGTCGATGTGTGCTTAAGAATGCTATGGGTAAAGGTGTGTGGTGGTGTGTGGTGACTCGAAAGGTCTGGAAAGCTTGCATCAAGCTTATTGGTGGAGGAAGAGTACCTGTCAAGTCTTTGCACCCTACGTTAGGGAAACCGTTGAAGTTGGAGTCGTCAGATAAAGGAAAGATGACAATCAAACCTGGCTGGGATACAGAAAAAGATCGAATATGTGAAACTATTAAAGACTATCTCCTGTCCCCACTTGCTTTCATATCTTATCCTTGCTGCGGTTTCTTGCCTGCCCACACTTCCACCTCTCTTTCAATCACTTTTACTCCTACAAACCAACAGTCATATCGTGATGAACTATGCATTGTTCAAGGGGATATTATCAAGAAGGTCGTGGATATGTGTAAGATGAAAGAAAGCAACCCTTCATCTTCATCCTACCTTGATACCTCCATGTGTGGAACAATTGAGCAATATGATACTTCAAACTCGTTATTTATAATGCAAAAGATGCGAAGGATGAGTTTGTTAAATTATATGCTTCTTGATTCTGCCAAGAAATTTGGAGAAATGCCAAAGAAACCTTCAGGTAGTAAGTTGGCTTCTGAGTCTCATCTCCAAGATGGCGCCTCGGGTAAAGTGAAGAAAGAGCCCAGCTCTCAACTCCCTTCGTTTTCACAACCCCCAACTACACTTTCCCTCTCTGGTTGTGGTGTTGAATCATTCCTTCTCTTTGACCGGACTCATGTGCAGCTCCCTCCTGTTCCTCTTGGAGTCTGTAGTCGTGGTATTATTCGTATAATTAACTGCGGATTCACATCATGCCGTATCTCACTCTCATTGCCTGCTGAATGCAGTGGTGTTCCCCTGGTTCTGTGGTGGGGCAGTGAAGTTAGTATCGAGAAAGGAAAAGACGCTCTTCTCGATCACAACACTAAGTTTGCTTCGTTGTTTATATCTTTTATGTCACGTAGATCCCTGAGTTTCTGCGTGAAGATCGAAGTCCTAACTAATGATGGTGACATATTCCCATTCTATGTATCTGGAGCTGCTGACGACAGTGTTCTTGGTGTTGGACATACTATTGAGTCATACAAGGACGTTATCATTGGAATGAAGGGTAAAGGACTTCCAATGAGTGGATTTAAGGATGGTGTGAAGGCTCTGGCTTCTGTATCTGGCGATTCAAGTATTATTGCAACTGAGGCTGCTATTCAGGCCGGATTTGACCTTGGTGCTCTCAAATCGGATGGTCATTCTGATTCTCCAGTCCAAACTACCGGTGCACTCAATGCCTTCAGAAGTGCACACATGTCTTCAAGCAGTGTTATTCGTTCTTCCCGTGCTTTACTCACAAACCGTAAACCAGCTAAAGGTACCAACACTCAAATGTCTCAAATGATTGTCAAAACGTTCGTTTCTTTCCCTGCTGTGTTAACTGCTGCCCTGATGAATCGAGTTGAGATTGATCGAGTTTTCAATATGTTGGATGAGAAAAAGCAGAGAGCGGCTGGAAAAGATGGTCTTCGTGGAATGATATCATTACCATCTCTCCCACAGCTCCCATTTGCTTCAGACACAACTATTTCCTTGTCACAGGCCCTTGAAGAAGTCTTGAAGCTTTCCCTCTCATTGTCTCACCCAACTCCCAGCTCTTTGCCCCTGTTAACTCCTTTCAACCATCACTTCCCTTCAGCTCTTCCTTCCGATTTGCTATTCTTACGTTCATTCTTCCTCTCATCCACTCCCCGTGTTCTGTTTTTGTCACAATTCCCAGCTATTTTACACACTGACAAAGGTGTTGAATTTGCTTATAGTCTCATTAACACACTGTTTGGCAAAAAGGTAAAACGAGAAAAGAAGAAGAGAGGAGACAAGGATGAAAAAGTTGAAAAGAAGAAAGGAGAAAGAGGAAGTATTGCGTCTTCCCTTCATCTTCTTGAGATGTTTGATGTGCTTATTTCTCATGTGAAATCCTTTGGAGGTATGGTCAGTACTATCATTCCTGCAATATTGTTGCCGTTACATCACTATTTGAACGTGTGTGTGTACTGGTACAAACAGAACATTGATATTCTTGAGGTTCAAGATGAGTCTGATGTTGTTCACACTCCATCTGTATCTTCTCCAGGAATGAAGTCTGAATCTGCAAGATCTTCATCAACTTCACCTTCACCAGGTACAAAATCCCCATCAGTCACCGCAGAGCCAGAAGGTGTCATGGTTGCCACCCCTCTTGTTGCTCTCTCTCATACTGATATCTCCTCTTCTTCGCCCATCCTCTCTGCTATGATACGCACATGTTCAGTTCAATGGTCCACTGCCCATAACTCAGCCTGGGCCATGTTACTCTACCAATGTCTTCGCCTCTGTGTACTCGGTGGTGTCAGCAGAAAGAGTCTTGCGGTTGCTACAGAGAAGGCACAAAGTCCTGTTCTCCTCCTTGGTGGAGTTGGACAGCAGAAGGATGAGAAGGAAGCGGATAAGGCTAAAACTGAGGACAATCCCAAATCTGATCGTGATGGAAAGAAACCAAAGGGTGCTGTTGGTGGAACTACTGGTTCCGGTTCTTCTCCTATTGCCCATCTCCCTCTCCCACATGTTGCTGGAACTCTTCCTCCAATTCCCTCTACCTTCCTTCAACCTTATCAGCATACGTCCAACACTCATTCGTCGTCCGAAATATCACTCCTCTTGTGGTTAAATCGTTGTTTAATCCTCTCTTTGCCCGCTTTGAGGATGATTTTTGGCGTGTATTCATCAAATGCTGAGATCATTTCACTCCTTGCCAAAACACACAAAGGGATGATGCAAATTCAGAGAGAGAAACAGCAAAAAGCTGCACAAATGATGAAACACGATATCAATGGTAGTGAACTCTTGGCTGATCCTCGGATGTCATCTTATCAATATGACCAATACATGAAGCAAAAGAAGAAGCTTGATCTCACTCTTGCCAAGTACAATGTTATTGACCAGGAAACAGTTGCTCTTGCACGCGTGAATACCTTATCCATGAACCATTGTACTTCATTCGGTTCATTGCTTCTCTCGTCATTTTTCGTCTCTGGTTCTTCCTCATTCCTATTTTTACTGTGTATTGGGTGTGTCTTGGTCTGTTATGAACCTCAACT
>BQXS01009695.1:0-11866 GCA_024181965.1 Aduncisulcus paluster
GAACGAAGAAGAGACAACTCATTCCTCAATCCTGAACACATCTTCCACAACTGTCAAAGATGATAACCCTTCTGCTCTTTCTGAAAATAGCTATATTGAAGATTCCGAGGACTCATATGAGCATGTCTATCATTTCACCCATTCCAAAGAATTTCCCTGGGAGAAGGAAGATGATATCGAATTTACAAATAGATCGTTCTCCGTTCCACATCCTAAAACGGATCTCCCGGAGAAAATTCGTCATTTTTCCACATCTTCCTCTTCATCAACACCCAAAAGTTGCCCTTCAAAACATTACTCCCTTGTTGAATTGTCAGAATCCACGCTGAGTGAAAGGAGTGCAATGGATATTTCATCTATTACAATGACATCTAAAGTTGGGTATTCTCCTCTCAGGAATTCCACTATTATTGGACCCTCACTCCATTCCTCAATATCATCGACTTCCATGATACTTGTAGATGATCTCTCATCCGATTCTAGTTCTTCATCATCTTTTATCTTACCAGAAATCCCTATAATCGAAACTGTTGATTCTAGTCCACTTGAAAATCAAACAATTGATCAACAAAATATTTTGTTTGGAATTGAAAATGTTTGTGGCTCCCTCTCAAGTTCAAATTCAAGCGTGGCAATAGGAAATCCATTTTCCCCAACTAATGCAGCTTCCCATGTTTATCAAGAATATAAACCAGATACTATCCAATCTCCCGTTCGTAGATCCTCATCACAATCGATAACTTCACAAATTAATGAGGTTACTTGTCCAATTTCTTGTTCAAATATGTCTGTGACTAAAAATAGAAAGAGTGAACCAAATCAATTTATTAAAAATGCCTGTGAGACTGGGATCGATGTTATCCAAATATATCCCGGATTTTCACAATTTTCCTCACCTAGATCCCTTGATAATGGTGAAATTTCAACTTCGAAAGATTTGATATTTTTCATGAACTATCTTTCTTCTTTTGTAAAATATTGTTTTATCATTGCGGTTTTGATTTGTACTATTATTTTGTTGGTTTCTGTTGGAAGTTTTGACCTTCCAAATACCAGAAATCAAACAGCCTTAGTTAATGATCTTAAGAGTATTTCATTATATTATCAATCAATCGCCGCCCTTTCCCAGTTTAGTCACTCTTTTGTTACCCATTTCATTGATATGGACCATAGATTCATTCAAACATTGAATTTATTTCATTCCTCCACAGTATTCAGCGAAGATTCGACAACTTTTCCTCCAAAATATTATCCTAGTGATTTGGTTTCCTTTAATGAAGTTAAACAACATGCTGCTTGTGCATTTTCAAAGCTTGAAGCATTTGAATCTGCCCAATACTCCTTATTTTCAGAAAGCTTTGGGAAAGGAGATTTTAACCTTGTCAAAACACCTCCAAATAGTTCATTATCCTTGAATTTGATGGAAATATTATCTGATCTTATTCCTCTTGATAAGCAATTGTTTAATGAAATTGCGTCAATTCATATCTTAAGCGATCATATCGATCTTGATGAAGTTATCAAAACCCAAGAGAGTAGAATGGAACAGGTGATGGCAATTCTCTCACAATATGATAAACTTTTCAATAATGTTATGAATTTCACTTTTCCTTGTAAATCCAAAGATGAAATAATCAAAAGTCACCTATCCATTTTCCAAAGACCTGCAAATGGTAAAAATCCTGAGATAATGCCAGTGAATACCACAAAATTGAACGAAAATAATAACAATAATGCAATTGTCCGCTTTATTTTGTTTATTTTTGCGTTTGTTTTTGGCTATTTCTTCGCATCATTTTTGAAAATTGATGACAAATTATCAATCTCACCGATTAAGCAGAATTCTAAACACCATCTCTTCTCATATATCGAAAGTATATCTCAAAATATTCCCCAATGGCAGCGAAAGATTGTTCCTGTGGTGTATTCTCCCAGGTTATCCGATCTATTTTTCCTTCTCTGGTTTATTACGATCGTATCGTTCTCCATTCTAAATAATCGGATTTCTTTCCATCCTCATTCACCGAGTCCTGAAAATCTCACGTATTTTGACGATTTGGCAACTCTTTCAAACTACTTTCTTTCTCTTGACCTGTTGATAAATAGGAATCTCAACTGTTATTTCAAACAAAATACCCGACCCGAGGGCCATAGTTGTCCCATATCCGATGTAAAGTTATTCGATATTGTTGAATTATTGATAGATTCTGACAGAATAATTCAGAATTCAGAATGTTTGCATCCATATTTATCCAATCCAAATGTTGATCACTTTCTCTTGTTCTCTGACACTGAAAATGAAAATTTATTGTCCAATTTCGATGAGATAGCCCTTCATATGAAAAATGAACAACTTAAAGTTGACAATTTGTTGAATGATATGATAACATTTTCTATAGAATTTATTGATGAATATTCTGAACATATTCAAGATCAGTTCTTTGAAAATTTTTTGGTTATGTTCACGATTCTTTGCTCAATTCTTTGTTTTTGTGCTGAAATATATTATTTGTGGAAACATTTCTCCATTTCTCACGGGAAAATAGCTTCAATTCGGAACCAAATATTCTCTTTCTCTATTTATCAAAGTGTATATTGTTCAACCTCATCCTTACCGAAAGAAACTTTCCAATCTATTTCATGTTGTGTCACACCATACCATTCTATTCGAAATAATGTTATAGACTTCGTCAATTCCTCATTCAAACAAATTCCAGAGCCCACTCCATCAAAGGTGAAAATATCTCCAGACACACCGAGCCTCAGAGTTTCAAAACATCAAATCAACGGTGGAATTCCAAGGTTATCTCGATTCAGAAACTCAGAATGCAACGAAATGAGACTCTATTCTTATTGTGATGACAGAAAATTATTTGAAAAGCCAATACTCTCTATTTCTTTGCCTTCTTCAAAATCAGAACAAATATTGGATCAAAATAATCAAGGATTAGGGAAGAAATCTGATCATTTTGTTGTCCCTCAATCAAAAATATCTTTAAAAGCATCAAAAATGAAAAAAGCAAAACACTTTCCTCATTTCCTATCATCTTCCCAAAGGCGTTTTGTTGCCGATTGTATTCTTCTCATCTGTTTCTTTTCCATTTCATTGATTTTAATATATTTTATTTCGAATTCTTCGTCAAATAACTATATGAAATCATTGGAAGTTGTCTCACAAGCTCAAAAGAATATCCGAGAATTGCACCATTTTTCTGGACTCATAAATAACACCCTTGAGGGATTTTGGAATGAATATTATCTTCACGAATCGTATTTCGGTTACTCACAATTAACTCATCTTTCGGATTTGATTGAAGAGAATGTCTTAAATTCGCTATCTAATCTTCCTTATTCTATTTTAGGCTGGGAATGTCCAAAAATATTCAACGATTTTGTTTGCAATTTCCTTCAAAACACTCAATTCGTTGATAATAGACAATATTTTTCAGGATTATATGGCATTTCTAGTGAAAATATGGAATATTCACATCATATTCTCAGGAATATGGATATTCCAAACGAATCATCGAATGTTTCCCCCCAAGAGGATCATCTTTCTTCTGAAATTACCAGTTCTCCAATACAACCATTTTCGAAATCATTTTCTTCGATTCATCAAAGTTTAATTGAAAACCAAATCCATTTAGCTTTGTCCAATATAATCGAAGGAATTCCGAATGAAGAAAGAGTGGAAGTTCTGCGAGATTATGCGGAATCAATGGAAACAGTTAAAAATTGTTTTTTGTTTGGACGAGAGTCGCTTGCATTCGATGTTTTTATTAATGAATATGCTGGTAACATGATCTCTTTCACTAATATATCAATGAAAGAGGATATTTTGAAAGCAATATTGCAAACGTCAATTGTTTTGTTATTGATTTGTATTATTGGAATTTCTTTACTGTTATATTCTTCTTTTTTGATGGACTTTTTATACAAAACCTCATCTGCCTTCGATGTGATTCATAAATTGATGAATAAGCAATGGCTACAAAAACACAATTTGCTCGACGAATATATTTCATTGCTGAAAAAGAAAATTATCCATTGATGTGTCAGACAATCATTTCAAAGAGTATAACTACTGAAATTGTGGATAAATTCCGTGATAACAGTGGTTGATATAAATATATATATATTATGTTCTTAATCTCCATTTGGGGGAGTGATATTGTTTTTACAGGTTGTTGAGGCTTGACTTCTTCTGAATTTTTCGTTTATTTTATCTACTAAGCTAGATTGGGATACCTCCGATCAGAGGTCATATATAACTAATTATTAAAAATAAGTGGATAATCATATTCATCATAAATTTAGGCAAGATACCTGAATGAAACAACTTTTTCTTCGAGTTGGAAAAACCTCAAATTGGAGTGAATTGTCTCATCCTGACAACAAGCATCACAATCAGAGCAAGACAACCACAATAAAATGATCTATTTAAATTTTGAGCTTGAGGTAACTTAATATGCTGGAATTGCCCCTACTCTTAGCAATCACATATGGACACTCAGCAGAATCGGAGGGAGCAAAGAATGGGTTACCACCAGCTTCCACCGCCAATTTCACCCAAGATTCCTCATCATTGCTCACACTATCACTCATAATCTCATATAATACAAGCTCCAGCTGTTTGTTGGCTGTGAACTCAGCTTTTCCTCCAAGAATTCCCTTTTTCTTGCCATAATTAGGAGTAGAAATACCATACTTACCCTTAGCTCCAGGAGAACTGCCCATGACACTCTTTTTAAGCAATATTTTCGCACATTCGGCACAATCAAGAGAGTAACAGAGATAAAGAAGCGTTGAAGTGGGACTGAATGTGCTAGTGGGAGATGCAGGTGTGTGCCCCGATTCAAGTCCTATTTCGTACACACAGATGGCTTCCAATTGCTCCTTTGTCATATCTTCAACCTTTTCATTGAGGCTCACGAGATCAGAGAGAGAAATACAAACTGCAACATCACTCATGAGAGATGGAGTCACTGTGGAAGTGGCAGAAGTGGCGAGAGTGGCCGAATGCTGTCTTGGTGAACTTGGAAGGGAGGAACGCAGAGAAGGAGATGCCAAGGCAGGGGAGATAGCAGTTGCTGATTGAGTGTCATCAAGATCAGAGGACGCCGGCATGTTTTTGCCAAGGACAATGTTATGTCCAGCAGTCTTCACTCTCTTACGCAATGAGATGGGCAGAATTTCCACTACACCCAATTGAATGCACACGGAAATGAGCTCATCAATGACCACTGAAGAGATATAAGGGAATGGATTCTTTGCAGACGGATAAATTACAGTCTCACGATGGCCCTTTGAAGAGGAAGGAGTGTTCAGAATCTCCATAATAACACACACCCACTGAAGGGCAAGGGAAATACATTGAGATAGTCCTTGTTCAAAATCTTTCATGGCTCGAGCAGAAATGGAGTCAACTCTCTTATCTTCACCCTGAGTACTCTTTGAGGACTTGTTGGGGATAAGAAGATTAGATGAACGGACAACAGGTTTCTTAGTTTGAGTGTATGTCGACGACGAAGTGGATTTCCCTTTATCAGAAGGTGACAAGGCTTCATGGAGACCCTTTTTGTGTGCAATAGTGGCATCTTTTATAGCAGAAGACACTAAAAATGGAATTTGAGTAAGTAACTCTTCCATTCTTCTCTTGACAGCATTTCCAATGGTCCCTCCACTCCGAATAACTTCACTACAAAGTGCCAGAACAGTCCGTTGGGCCATTGTTAATGAAGGAGCTTGCTGATATGATATTTCAGCACTGTGGAGAAGAAAGGCGAATGCAGATGGGATTGAGAAGAAGAGAAGGGAGAGAGGAGAGATGGTTCCACCGTTTGTCTTGCCTCGCTCAGTTAATAGAAGTTGTCCTTGCTGATCGCTCGTAAGTTCAGCAAAACGAACAGTGATCAAATCAATGACATCCTCAGGAATGTCGCCTTCTTTGCCCACATATCTAGCCTTTTCAGTGCACAAACTCTCACATAAAACATGGCAAACATTTCCCCACTCGTCTTCACTGGTAATATCAGTGAGGAACGAAGGCGTAGAGGAATGAGGCAAACGAGTATGAGCAGAAAGAAGAGTCTTAACCCAATCCCATTCCCTGTTTCTCAATGCTTCTAAAAATAGCACAGCCCCATCACTACCTCTTTTTTTGTTTGTGTCAGCACCGAGTTGAATCAGTGTGTTGAGTGTGTGGGTATTGTTGTGGATAAAGCAGACCCAGAGAGGCGAGAGACCATCTTCAGAGAGCTGGGCAAGAAGAGAAGGGACGAGAACATGTGAGGAAGGTCTAAGAAGGTCAGAGTCATCAACTCCATGTGTCTTTCCAGTCATCTGGGACCTGTTATATTCAAGCTGATACTCCCAAAGTTGTTTATAATGTTGTTGAATGAACTGCATGTAAACAAGAAGACACTCACCATCTCCCCTCTCACATATTGTGTGAAGCACAGAGGAGCCATTGAAGAGGAAAAAGGGAGAAAAGGGAGAGATCAATGTCTTCTTCTCTTCTAATTCACTTTCTCCCAATGCTGGAGATAGTGTTTTGACCCTCTGAAGGTGAAGGAGAGATGCGTTGAGAAGACAGACAAGCCAGGAGTCAAGAGAGAGTGAAGCTGCGGAGTGAGGAAGGGAGAACGGATTTGATTTGAGTAAAGAGAGTAACAAAGCATTTGAGAACTTGGGCTTCTTCTTTTTCTTCAAGGCATCAGATCCAATCGTTGAAATACCTCCAAAGGCCACAGAATCCACATCACCTTCGTATGGGATAGCTCCATGAGTCTCTGTTTTTTTCTCAAGGGCTAACCTAGATTTCAGCTTCTTGATGATTCCATGTGATGATACAGACGCTCCAGCCTCGATGAGGGCAGCACCAACAGTGACACCCCTCTCTCTTCGTAGGAAGCACAATTGCAGAGGGGAGAGGGGAGGTGTGGTATGTGATAGAATATCAATATCCACTCCATCGGTTGCACATCTCTCGAGGAGTTCACCCACAATGACTCTACTTCCGCTGAGCACAAGGGACGTAGTTGCAGAAAGCTGCGTGGTCGTCGTTGTGGTCGTCGTCGTTGTCCCACGAGTCGCAGTAGATGTTGCAGATCCATGTGACCGATTTGAGGTTGTTGACAGAGAAACGGACCGTGGAGACTGTCCTGTCCTTGTGGTTGACATCCCACTGGCAATGGTATCGTGATCGTCATCCAAATCTTCATCATATTCTTCCTCCAGGCTGCCATCTCCGTTCATATCCTCAGAATCAGTGCAGTCAAACTTCATAGCACAATGATGCAACGGCGTATAACCATCCTTATCCCTGATATCCACACGAATTCCCTTAACACAGAGCAACAAACGAACCATACGAACACTGACAACGTCCACAGCATAATGCAAAGCAGTGTAACCGTTGACAGGGTCTTGGAAGTTGATGAGCTCAACGGATAAAGGAATTGAGTTGTCTTCATGCACAGATGAATCACGGCTATATGATTTCTTCCTTCTCACTTCTTCTTCTTCCACCCTCTCAAGAAGACGACCAAGATCCTCAACGTTTCGTTCACGCACAGCTCTGTGCACTGCCAGCATCATTGACAAAGTTGAAGAAAATTGTCTAGTAGCAACAGGACCAGTCTCAGCGCCAGAAACAGAACCAGAGGCATTCACACCAAAGAGGATGCCAGAGTCAAGCTCAGAATCAGGGTCTTCTTCTTCGCGTTGACTCAAAGACTCTTGGAGCAATCTAATCTCTCTTTCTGTGAGTGTTTTACCAGCGGTCACACGATCGCCTAGCCATTCACAGACATCTCCACACAACGCTATACTCTTCTTCTTCGCACTCAGGACAGACATCAAGACTTTCTTGCATACATTCATATGGTCTCTTTCTTCTTTCACACGCTCGAGTTCAAGTAAAAGGGACGTGTAAGACGATGAAGACACTCCACGGGGCATGATATCAAGGTCAGATGTGGAAGATACGGATGAAGGACGGTACATTCCATGAGCTCCCATCATTGTGCTATGAGACGTGGAAGTTCCAGTGACATCGTCATCCTCATCGCTGCTGACAATAACACGTCCACCGAGATCATCATCCATCTCTTCGGCAATTGTTGCGGTGACGAGGCTCTGCTTTCCACTCCTTGGAGGTCTCAAAGAAAGAGATATGGCTTCACTCTCTTTGCCAATACCCACAGCACGACGATTAATGGGGGTGGACGCCAATCCTTCACACAAACTGACACTGGCACGTCTACGAGATACAATTGAGTTGAAACGCTGCGAAGACTGGTAAGGAGTGTGGATGTGAGTGTTGGGGTGAGATTGCTGGGCATATGACGGTGTGTTGGGCACAGAGTCGAAAGAGACACTGCGACCACCATGGGATGAAGCAAGAGCTCTCGAAGCAACCGAAGAAGAAGCGGAGGAAGCAGCACCAGCCGAGGAAGGTCTAGCAAACTTCATTCTATTTGATAAGCTTTCCTTTGTCTCTAACGAATCAAGAACCGACTTTAGTTCGACTTCAACATCAACCGGGAGGATGAACACCCCCTGATCAACAAGAGTGCGCATTCGTTTCAAGAAAGAGACGACTTTCGATATTCTATGCCTCGAGGAGTCAAGAAGCATTCGCATTTCACTTACACTCAATTCTTTGTTGATTTCGGGTTTGTTTTTGATAGTTTTAGCACGGGCAGCGAACTTGAGTGTTGACAAAGTTTCAGTTGCATTGAAAGGAGAAGGAGAACATGCAACAATAACGACAGTCCTGCTATTTCCTCCAAGAGACTCCCTTAATACCCTTGTTAGCTTTGAATCTCTATATGGAATGTGTGAATGAGACTGAAAGGCAGGCAAGCTCACAGATCCGGTTGAATCCCTGGTTCCCATTCCACTGGATAAACAATTCACAACATTCCCAAGAGTCAACAAACTCAAGTTAATATTCTTTGCTTCTTCAAGCTGAAGACCCTCAGCCTCAGTTTTGCTGACCTTTTCACTTCCGGCGAGATCGACTAAATGAAGGCGGGAGCGAACGATGGTATACGACGAGGAAACATTTTTTTGCTCAATTTCAAGCGTAAGGATAGCGTGGGAACGGGAAGAACGGTCGTTCATCTTGTTAGCAGCAGAAACACGTGCTGCACTTCCTACACGGAGAATTTTGATCACATCATGTTTAGAATGCACTTTATACTTACTAAGGCCACGGATATGGGTGTTTCCATGACGATCTTCATATATTTTGATCTTTTTGGCAGAAGACATAGGACCCGGAGTGGAGGGAGCGAAAGGGTTGGATGAGGAGATAGGGAGACGGTGACCCCGTCTAATTTGCCGTTTTTTAGGTGAAGCGGTAAGTGAAAAGGATGAATCCAGAAGATCACGAATTTCTTCCATATAAATCTCATAGTACGAGACCTTCACAGACCAAATTGTATCTGAATGTCTAGATTCTAATTTTTCAAATAAATCATTGATTGTTCGGGGAATAATGCCCATATACGTTTCATCTCCAAGCAGAGGCCCCTCCATTGTATAAGTCTAACATTAGGGAAGATAAGAAGAATTCATGTTATAAACACCGAATATTTTAAATAAATATTTAAAATGAATTCAAGATTATTTTATCAAAAAGGAAAAATAATAATAAGAAAGTCTAAAAAAACAGAAAATTGATAATCTCAATTAAATACGCAGAACATACCTTACCTGTTCCTGTTTGACCATAAGCAAAAATAGTACCATTGTAGCCTCGTAAAGTATCATTAATTACAGGAAGAGCTACGTAGTTATACACATCATGTTGGGTAGAAGCTGGTCCAAAGACTCTATCGAAGGTAAATCTTGAGGTATGCGTTCCTTCCATTCCAGATTCAATTGTTTCATCATCTAATATGCTAACATAACTCTCTGATGGGTCTTTATGGTTTTCTTGAGCTTCTCTCCACTCCCGATCGCTAAATGGCCGTATTCTTGCAACAACTTTTACAGATGCAGGCTCTTTATCCATCTGTAAAAAGGAATTATTCAATAATACAAATGAAAATAGATTACAAACAGAGAAAAAAGGACCCGCAAAATCCCTGCCAACGAGCATCACAAAAAAACACGTGTGATATGTTCAATATATTCTATCTATATATTATTTAGAGTTTACATCTATTAATCTTAATTTAAACCCAATACCGCTCTTTCAGGGACATTTGAATTTTTATGTAAAAAAGTAGGTCCACAGATGATTGTAAAAGAATTTATTACATTAAATAGACCACAATCGAAGAAAAGGCATCCATGGTTGTGTACTCCTTGAGGAAATGGCGTTGGATAACTACAATTGAAATTCCACATAAATGGTGCCAGAAATGACGTTGGATAACTACATTAGAAAATCCAGATAAACGGTGCCAGATCTCTCTTTTTTGAGCAGATGGATTCCTTAAATTCACAAATGGTCTTCTTAGAAACAAATAAAAATTAATTTAAAATAATAATAAAAAAAAAATAAAAAATTAAGTTTTCTTCCCATTATCAGAAGAAATGAAAAAGTGTAAAATTAGAAATTAGGATCTATGCATTGCCGATGACATCTAAAACACATAATATAGGCAGAAATATTAATACTATTAAAATTAAATGGAAATATGTAAAATAAAAAACGGCAGTTTTGTCAAAATAACAAGAAATAAAGATTTGTAAAGTAGTGTAAAAATATGAGATGTTAGTTAATATAATAACAATAATAAATTTGAAGCAGAGTATTGATAGACTTCATTGAGTCTTCATTGGGATTTCCAAACAAAATAATAAATAAAAAAAACAAATCGAAAAGATCATAAAACACATCAAGAACAGAACCTTTTCAAACACATAATGTTAATAATAATAATAAAAACACATTGAAATGACCTATCTATCTATCCCTCTTTTTCTCTCCAGTGTCAAGGTCATCTTCAGATTCTCTACGCTTACCGCCCAAAACGATGCATTCATCCTTTCTCCTGGACCTTCTTTCCCTTGGCATGATCAAGTGCTCATTTATAGGTCCTCTAAGGGCAACTTCAAAGGTCATCAGAGAAGGATCTAAATCGTGGAGCGAAAAGCGAGTCTGTTTTCCATTTTCAACTGACATATAGACCATAGTTTTAGCTTTTTGGTAGACATCGAGGTACAAATTGATGAGAGCGTCTTTTGTAGTCTGTCTAGAATCAGTTCCCATTGGTGAGCACCTCAACGCATCATAGAATTCTTTCTCCTTCTTGTCAAAATCAACCATAAACTTGGTTTTTTCCCTGCCAAGTTTCTCAGAATCAGATACTGCAAGAAGATAAGCAAACCGAAGCCTCAGTTCAGAGAGAGGAGCATCAAGAATGTGCATTATTTCTCCATGATGAGTCGAGGATAGGGCCGAAAGAGCAACAGTTCTCATATCGTGGAGCTCGGAGTCTGGGGGAGTCGGCACAATGTCCCAGAAGATTTCTCTCATTGTTATTCCTTCCCGATTCTTACGAAGAATGCACTTCCACGGCTCAACGGTCTTGAGAAGTCTGGCCACAGACCTAAACAGGTTCTGATAGGCACTATGGCCCTTTGAGGAACATTTGGCACAAGAACAGCCAAACAAAAGAAGCCCAAAGGGTATTTTTCCCAGTGACCATTTCTTGTATCCAGTGCGAGTCACCTGGGAGAAAAGCATAGCTATTGAGTCATATACATCACAAATACGACAACAGCCAGGTAAAGCAGAGCATTTATCCTCCCAATACTTCCCGGTATACTCCGAAGCAAGTGTAGAATTCTTCTTTGGCCTTTTTGAACTCTTTTGACGTCCCCTTTTCTTAGCAGACTGGACGGT